>CAWUFW010000456.1:0-145000 GCA_963921515.1 Calotriton arnoldi | reverse complement strand
ACCACCACCACGTCCACCACCACCACGTCCACCACCACCACCACCACGTCCACCACCACCACCACCACGTCCACCACCACCACCACGTCCACCACCACCACGTCCACCACCACCACGTCCACCACCACCACGTCCACCACCACCACGTCCACCACCACCACCACGTCCTCCACCACCACCACCACGTCCTCCACCACCACCACCACGTCCACCACCACATCCTCCACCACCACATCCTCCACCACCACCACCACGTCCACCACCACATCCTCCACCACCACATCCTCCACCACCACATCCTCCACCACCACATCCACCACGTCGTCGTCCACCACCACCCCCTCCACGTCCACCACCACGTCCACCACCAACACCACGTCCACCACCAACACCACCACACCATCACCACCACCACCACACCACCACCACCACCACACCATGTCCACCACCACACCAACACCACGTCCACCAACGCCACGTCCACCAACGCCACGTCCACCAACGCCACGTCCACCAACGCCACGTCCACCAACGCCACGTCCACCAACGCCACGTCCACCAACGCCACGTCCACCAACGCCACGTCCACCAACGCCACGTCCACCAACGCCACGTCCACCGCCACGTCCACCGCCACGTCCACCGCCACGTCCACCACCACGTCCACCACCACGTCCACCACCACGTCCACCACCACGTCCACCACCACGTCCACCACCACCCGTGACAGGTAAAGTGTCACTGGAGGGCAGGGAAGGAGTGTCAACCCCGGCTGTACATGGGACATTTAAGGATGCATTGGGTGCGAGAAGACGGGAAGAGGGGCTAGAAGTATTACACCAGACCCAAGATACATTTTGAAGAGGCGCAATGTCACAGGGGCTCCTGTAAAAGTACTCGCAGCATCTCTACCTCACAGTGGCATACCTGCACGAGCCACTCACTTAAAACAAGCATTGGCATAGCCAATAGGTCGCCTTTGGGACCTTTTAAGTGTTTAGCCATGCAACAGTTGATGTTGCACCAAGGATACTGTGCTGGATAACTAAACAAAGGCGAGACCTATTGGCTATGCCAATGCTTGTTGCTTTTTCCATGCGTGCTGCCTTGTGCAGCACACATGGAAAAAGCAAAACGCGTTGGATTGTTTATGTTCAGGAAGGTGACCCTTCCTGCACATAAACAATCTTTTTTAAAAATGGCATTTTGTAACTTCCATATGTGCTGCATTAAGCAGCACACATAGAAGTGACAAAACTGCATTTCAAGATTGTTTATGTGCAGGAAGGGGGACCTTCCTGTACATAAACTATCTTCCCCTGCACGCAGACACCCTTGCTCTATGGTGCAAGAGTGCCTGCATTGCCGCTACACTGCTAAGTGTAGCCCCAGCACAGGAGGAAACGCAGGGCTGCACCATATTCTTGTAAATATGGTGCAGTCCTGCGTTTCTGAAGTGGTGCAGCGTGTCATTAAGCCAAGGAGGCTAACGACACGCTCCGCCACTTCTGTTGGTAATATCCCCCTTAGTATTTTATATTGAAAGAATTTGCAAGAAACAAAACATTTTAATGGGAAGGTTGGTGCTGCATTTCTGTGACTAACTCTTAAATGTTTGGTTTTATTTTGCAGTACGAGGCTCCTGCTCCTGCCAGGGCCAGACTGGAAACCCAAAGCAGCCCTGGCAAATGTTTTCAGACCAGTCCCAATACGGTGCACACCAAGTGCAGTGAGTGAGCCGGACTACTACAAAGGGGGCTTTGGGAGGCTCTCTCCCTCCCCCCCCCAAAGAAATTTAGGAAACAATGGTGCAGTCTAAAACACATTTATCATTATATATTGAATTGTATTAGCTTTTAACGAATCGTAAATGAAGACCTTACTATGCACCAGGATACGACAATCTTTGTTGGGGTTCTTCAATGGTTCCCTTATCACCCTCCAATAGTGCCTCTCATCTCTCCATAGCCCCGGTTGTCACATGTATTTCATTTGTTTTATAGCATCTCTCGTACCATTGTAGGATGTCAGAGCACTTTACATCACACACATATAGAGACAATGAATCATACATGTAAATCAGTGTATAGAAAATGTTACATAAGGCAAAGGGGACTACAAGGTGTAGGATTCACATGTCATTCATACTGGTAGGCATTTTTAAAGAGTGCTTGGTCTGGAGAAGCACAAATTTGGGATTCAGAACATGACAGTGGTTAGCATTGACTTTAACAAAAATGTATTTCCACCCAAATAAACCTTTTTGGCAGCATCAGGATAATGAAAGACTGGAAAAAAAACATAAGATACTAACTTGTACCATGCAGTTTGCAAGCAGCTCTTTGATGAAAGTTTATAGGTCACTGTGCTAGATTACGGTTGTCACTTATGAACTGCACAGTAACAAAATCTCTGTGACAAAAGCAGTAACCCACTCACCTATGCACATAAAATACTGTTTTTTAAAATGCATGGTACACGTTCTTTGCAGTAGGCATATTTACCCTCTGCGCTACATTAGATAACTCAAAGCTGCCACTGGACAAAACTCTCATCTCTCTCCAGCAGGTACATTAATCACTGGTATTATCTTGACACGTTTATTGTTGCTCGAAAACTGCTAATCATAGAAGGAACTTTGCAGTGCTTTTAAAACTGCTGCCTGCGTACCCCCGGGGAATGTGTCACGGACCCCTGGGGGTCCGCGGACCACAGTTTGGGAAACACTGTCCTAGAGAATGTGAGAGAGTTGCTTGGGGGGTGAAAAACGCCATCCCACATAGTACCAATAATGATGGTGCATGCTGCAGAATACTGCTGCTTACAACCTATAGCAGGTTGTGCGGAACCATCGGTATAAATAATATATTTATATTGCTCAAGAGGCAGAACGGAAGGTGGTAAAGGATAAACATGCTCACATTGCAAAAATTCTTGTGTTTGCAAGGAAGCGTCAAAGACGAAGTCTACATCTACGGCTGTTAAGGACGTAGCCCACTGTATCGATCTAGGCTGGAGGGCTTTCGTGTTAGGACGCTAGCCTTGGTGAAAGGCTCCAAGGCTGGCACTGGAGAAACGACAAAAATGCGTTTTCTGTGAGCAAGTGGCCATTCTTTAAGGAAGGCCATCTGGAAGGCAGTCAGTATTTTTTCAGTAGAAGCAAAATTCATTTCTGCAGTGGAATATAAATGCAATAAATACCGGTTCATCTTCATTAAAAGTGACATACATAAATCCAATTGCACCCGGCAAAACACGAATGACCAATTATGTGGTATTGACACGTGTATGTAAGTGGCATGTCTCAAGTAAGTCAGATTGTACAGATCTAAGTGTCTGTGTGTTCCGACGTCAAGCATCAAGCGGAAAAATAGGGGTGTATTAAGGCATAAAGGGGTTTAATACGTTGGGCATAATCAGATATATATGATGTTCTGCCAAAAATCGAAAATCCCAGCAGGGACTGTAATTTTTAAGTGTATTTGGAGGTTGCAATTGTGCAAATTTCTCCAGAAAGTGAGGTGCAAGACTTTTTTCTTCACGTGTAAGTTCACATCCCAAGAAAAGGACACTCAAAAAAAAAAAAATCAACATTTCATTTTTTGAAGTTAAACTTGTAGCTAAGTTGTGCAATTCACAGTATTATGCGATCTACTCTAGCTAGATGGGGATTTAAATTCCGTACGGCAGGTAGATATTATCTACATAGGACAGAGCATGGTGGTCGATTTCACGAAGGACCAACACAATCTGTGCCCATAAGAAGTCGTGCGTAGCGCATTTGAAAGCCCAATGCACTTAAGGCGGACCAGTTACGGCTTTCAGGAGCCAAATTGTGACTGAAAAAAATCCACTGGATATGTCCGTAGTGGTTTTATATTTCTCACGGACAATATTGAGTGCCGTACTATGGGTAATTTGCACTGCAAATGTGCGTGTGACTATTTAAATGTCTATACTCTAAGACAATAAGATATGAATGATCTGGTTTCAGAACAGGAAAAAGAGGATTATTCATTGAGATAAATAGCGTTCAATTACTCTCTGGTACTCCAGTTGGGGGAAAAAATTCTTCAAAGGGTGCTTTAGCATCCAGTTTAATTAGATACTGTGGTTGTACCAGATGTGTGGATCATATAGGAATAACATGACAAGGGGAATCCTTATCCCAACTAGTATGATTACAATAAAGTGTAGGGGCCAGGGCGAGGGCCCATTTGAATGCATAAGCTTCCTTGGCTTCGTCTGGGACGAGATGTGCAAAAGAAGGGAGAATGACATACTCACCCTGTGGACAAGCAAGAACAAGAGGTGGTGGTCAATCGACCTCCACCAAGAGAATGTCATAAGAAGTAATCAAGTTGTACCAGAATATTGCTTTAATGGTGCAGTTAATGTCAGCTGAATGTCTAAGTTACACACACCGACTGGAGGGGCTACGCGGGTGTCCGCGGTTTCAACAGTAATAAAAAGATGTCAGTTGCTTTTGCTACCAGAAATTGGTGGAGATTCCGGTGTATTATAGTGACGTCTGCCGTGCTGTCGGGGAGAGTCACCGCCAAAATCCTGTTCAGGAGTGGGGGTTCTCACAGTCTGTGGCATATTTTGCAGTTAAGACTGCAACTTTCTTTTTCTGAAAAGGGGGCTAATGTGGAGGAGGTCTATCCTCCTCCTTTTTCTTCACGTCAGACGAGCAATGTGTGTCCCTTTTCGGTTTTAAATACTCCTCTCATCTGCGGTCAGATAGCCCTCCTCTGTCGTACTGCTGGTCAGACGATTGCTGACAGGAACTAGGAGAACGTGTATCAAATGATCGATACCAGTCTGGAGTCTTTATTTAAGGGTGATCACAAAAATCCTATCATCTCCAGGGGTGAAGAACCTCCACTTTGTCTACTTTTTTGTTGTTGATTAGATTTATCCCATGGTTTTTTTGGAAACTCCAAGGCTGGTCTAGCATCCTGGTCAGAGCTAGGCTTGCCAAGAGGGCGGACTGAAGGCCTGGTTCCCATACTCTTACGTCCTAAAGACATGTATACATTAGCAATAACGACAGGCAACTCACGTTCACGGGCAGCTACCGCCACAAGTCGCTGGCGTATAGCCAAAGATGCTGCTTCACCCGTAACATTAGAAATCATTTCAGAGACAACGGGAAAATTACCCACTTTTCATCCCCAAATCGAGGGCAGGACCTGCTCCATGTTCATTCTGTATTTTGTATTTGTTTGAGAACGTTCTGTAGAACAGCCATCGAGGAGGGAGTGCCATGACGGGCGTTGCAGTCAGGCAGAGTGGGTACCATTCCAGTGGGTCAGCACATGGTTAGAATTCTGTGCTTGTGTGGTGGTCCTGTAAGGGGAAATAGCTTCAAGTTTACCGATTTTTGGGGAAATCCAAAATGGTATTTCTTCACGATTCGTGGGTCGTTTGCCCATAACTGAATGAACAATTACAGGACTAATGACAGGCCCTACAGGCGATTGGGCCTGACCCTGCAGGCCAATCTTAGCTGGACCAGCTAGTACAGCACGTGAGATATATTGTGTTAGACTTCACTATAGGACGACAAGAATATTGTAATACTATACATTGTACCTCTAGGCTATAGCCATGTACTCCCTCAGCAGCCTGTATTGCACAATAGTGCAAAAGGCTAGTCTACAGCGTTCCACTGAGTTAAAGTCATGTACTCTCTCAGCAGTCCATAGTGCACAATAGTGCAAAAGGCTCCTCTACAGCGTACCACCGAGTTAAAGCACGAGTCTGCACTAGATTTATATTACCCAAATCTGGATACGGGGTAGAGCCCACTAGTGCCAGCCATGTGGCCCCTTCAATACTTGTGGGGCCGCTTCAATACTTAAGGGGCCCATTCAAACAGTCCCAGGTACGTAGGGAAGGGCGCCATTGAACAAAGTCTGGTGTTCCCAGACAGTAAGAGGAATTTCAAGAAGTGCATATGGCCGATATGCAGCAGGTGCCTGGGGCGTTGTATATTCATGAAAAGTATTATCATTAGTGTCCACAGTCGGAAATGTGACCCAGAAATAAAAAATTTCAAAGCAGAATGCTGCGCCCACCTCTATAACGAAAATCATGTGAGCTCACGCATTAGGGACTCCATTCTGGATCAAATGCTGAGTTACTGCAGGGCGGTAATTAACAGCAATAGGAATGGGCTGTGCCATAACTAAGTGACAATAGATTAAAAGTGCAGCACAAACAGGGCCTAATCTTTTAATATCCAAGCCTGAAAAACCAACAGAACTACTAAAACTAATCCAGAACAGCACGAACGTCTCCAATAAAAGGTGCAAGGGTATTGTGCACGAGAACAAGCATTTCTCAGTGGTCCTGCAAGTAAGTACCTGACCAACCTGACCATAACATTGGCGGCACCATGTTGCAGGAATTCGGCATAGGCACAGAACTATGCTTGGGACCATAGAACATCTGCAAAATACTTCAGTTCCTATAACTCCCAATCTAACTAGCTGTAATGCCCCACTGGCCCTCCTAACCTTAACAGAGAAACAAGTGAATTGGCACCCCAGAACACTACAATCTCGACCCACTCAGGGATGGAGGTAACAGGACACACCCTTTCGCTATCTCACTCGTACGCGTCCATAATAAAATAAACCAGACGCACGAAGAAAGCTTAGAATATTTATTCAAACTATTGTGTCCTAAAATGCAGTATTCATACCACAATTAGAAAACAAATACATGCTAACACTGTTAGCATGGCTAATGAACCATAGCCAATAGATCTCGCCTTTGGGGCCTTATAAGTGTTTAGCCAGAGCTATTGACTTTGCCAATGTCTTCAAGCTGTGCTGTAGAGAAGAGTGGCATTTTTGTTACTTTATATATGACCAAGAAGGCTTTATGTAAAACTGATCGACCATATTAAAAAAAGTATTTACAATAAAAAATTCTCAGTTTTCTTTTGTTCTTGCAATGCTGGCAACTTGTTTCTGCCTATTGCAATGGTTGTTTGTTAAAGCTTTTTTTTTTTTGAGGGGGCATAAACAATCGGAGGGTGAAGGTTGGGAACTAGTACCTGTATTATAACACTAGCAGCGGCCAGACGCTAGGGAGAATCAACAGATGCCAGATTCCGAGAGCAGGCGCCGAGTGATGCTGAGGTGGTAGTGACTGTTGCGGAGACGATGCTCTGGCGGCCCCGAGCGATGCTCTGGCGGCGCCGAGTGATGCTGTGGCGGCGCTGAGTGATGCTGTGGTTGTGCTGAGTGATGCCGTGCTGGTGATGCTGTGGTGATGCTGTGGTGATGCTGTGGTGACGCTGTGGTGACGCCGAGTGAGAGATAGAGTGAAGATATAATGCTCAATTAGAGAGGGTGCTGAGAGAGAAAGGGTGTACATAGAATAAAGAGTGGAGCGGGATAGAGAGAGTGAATGAAGGAGTTTGAAAGAGAAACAGATAAAGGGGTGAGAGAATGAAAGGCTAAAAAAGATAGAGAGGGGAGAGTTAATTAAGTAGAGAGAGAATTAGAGAGGGGAGAGAGACAGAAGGAGAGAGCCAATAAGAGTGGGGGGTGTGGAGTTTAAATAGAGTGAAGTGACGCGGAAAAAGTAACCTTAAATATAGCTTTGTGCGAATAAATATATAAAAAAAAAAAACAGAGTGAGACAAAAATACTGGTAATTAGGCTGTGACTCCCAATATAAAACAAATCGCGATATAAGGTGAAATCAACCCACCGAAGCAATATTTCTAACTAGACAAAAAAGCTTGCATTTCAATGCTAATCGCTGTTGTTTTTCATGTGACTGTAGTCCAGGGCCCTCAGTTGGTAATGTGAGCTGCTGCTGCTGCGATTGAAACATCAGAGTCCAGAGAGTTAATGAGCCATGACGAGGAAATGAGGAAGAGATAGGAAACCCAGATGGCAGCTGCGCGCGTGCACGCCCATCGTGAACGCAAGCTGGTCGCCAGCCGAAAGCCAGTGTTTGCACTTCCAAAACCCGCTTACAAAACTCTCGGCCAGACCAGCGCAAGCGCAGGCCGACACCTAAAAAGCCCAGTCATGTTATAAGACAGATTTAGGCTAAAACCACCCTCCCCCTTCTTCTAATGAAGCTAAACGATTATATATCAGAGATTTCTGGGGGTCCGTGACGGACCCCATACCTTAGCATACACAGATGGACGCTCTGCATCTCAGCTGCCGCAGTGATCTTGTATCAGATCTTTCGCTCCATGTGTTTTCTTAAACTCTTGTGCTCCGTTATATGACAAGACATGTCTGCTCACAAACAGCTGCATTCTTGTATTGTGTTGAGGTGCTAGTGTCTGTCCAGATAGACTAACAGGCGGCATTGTTTGACCTGGTCCAGGGTGTTCCGACTAAATCCCAGGAAAAGAACTGAACGCGAAAACCTATGCAGGTTCTGTGTTAAAGTACAGTGTGGCACAGAGCATGTATGTTTATATGGTTACGTGTGAAAATGAAACTGTGGCCTACAACGTGCAGAATTAGGCTAACATAGGGAAAACTACAATGGGCCATGCAGGAAACAGGACCGTACTCCCTCTGCAGTCCTTGGTGCACAATAGTACAAAAGGCTACAGCATACCACTGAACTATAGCCATGCACTCCCACAGCAGTCAGTAGTGTGCAATAGCGTAAAAGGCTACTCTACATCGTGCAGTGGGCCAAAGCCATGTACTCACTCTGCAGTTCGTGTTGCACTATTGTACAAAAGGGTACTCTACAGCATACACTGGGCTATAGCTAAGCTATATACTCTCCCAGCAGTCTGTAGTGCACTATTGTACAACAGGCTACTCTACAACGTACCGCAAAGCTATTGCCATGTACTCCCTCAGCAGTATTGTACATAAGCCTACTCTACAGCGTACCGCTGAGCTATAGCCATGTACTCCTTCTGCAGTCCGTAGCGCACAATAGTGCAAATGGCTACTCTACAGCGTACCTCGAGTTAAAGCCATGGACTCCCTCACAAGTACGTAGTGCCCTATAGTACAAAAAGCTACTCTACAGCGTACCTCGAGTTAAAGCCATGGACTCCCTCACAAGTACGTAGTGCCCTATAGTACAAAAAGCTACTCTACAGGGCACCGCTGTGCTATAGCAATGCACTCCCTCAGCAGTCCGTAGGGCATTAGAGTACAAAAAGCTACAGAGCACCGCTGAGCTATAGCCATGTACCCCCCCCCCAGCACTCCGTAGTGCACAATAGAACAAAAGGTTACTCTACAGTGAACCACAGAGTTAAAACCCCTGTACTCCCTCAGCAGTCCGTAGTGCACAATAGTACAAAAAGCTATTCTACAGCGTACAGCAGAGCTGAAGCCATGTACTCCCCCTGCAGTCCGTAGATCACAATAGTATAGAAGGCTAATATACAGAGTACCACTAGACTAAAGTCATGTACTCCGTCAGCAGCCTGTAGTGCACAACAGTGCAAAAGACTACTCTACAGCGTACCTCGAGTTAAAGCCATGGACTCCCTCACAAGTACGTAGTGCCCTATAGTACAAAAATCTACTCTACAGGGCACTGCTGAGCTATAGCCATGCACTCCCTCAGCAGTCCGTTGTGCACTATGGTACAAAAACCTACTCTACAGCGTATCACTGGGCTATGTACTCCCTCAACGGTCCGTATTGCACAACATTAAAAAAGGGCTTCTCTATAGCATACCACTGGGCTAAAGCCATATACTCCCTCAGCAGTCCATAGTGCACAATAGTACATAAGGCTTTTCTACAGCGTACCGCTGAGCTAAAGCCATGTACTCCCTCAGGCAGTCCGTAGTGCACACATGGTGCATAAATGATTTAAGCATCATAAGAATATGGCAGGTGCTTAGGCTCGTCAACACCCATCTAACCCCAAAAGAAACCCTTCCCACTGATCTTTCCCTCCGTTCCTCCTCAGTACACTACTGTTCAGAGCACAAACTCACCGGCACAATCTTCTGCCAACCACAGCGCTGGCCAGTTTGTACACAGTACCCACACAGTGGAATTGAAATGGAATCTACAGTTTTCACAGAGGAGTGTGGCACACATACTCCTTGCATACTTCTGCCATACAGTGAAGTTATGTCTGAATGCAAAGACACACCACACACACGGATGTAGTCTAGGACCTGCCATTACTGGACGAAGCTGAATATCTATACGATGAAGCCAGATGGATGCTCACCCCAGGGAAAACGCATTGCCCTATTACTATCAATACATACGGCCACCTGTAACTGTACATTACAATGCGGTGCAGAGCACTCCCACTGTCCATGGAAGGCACCACTGATGTATTCCTCAGTAACACAGAGCCCTCCCTCTGGGTTACAGCACGTTCAAGTACCTATCTGTACCAGCTCTCCAGGCATGGGCATAACTGGAGTGTGTGTCGAGACCAAAACAAAAACATGCAAAACCTTGACAAACTCACAAGCAGGTTCATTCAAGACAGCAGTTTATGGCTGCAAGTCAAATCATGCTGGGGACATTACTGACTCAGCACTTGATAATCACAGGGTATTTTAAACATTGAGGAAAAAAAGCCAAGTAGTAACTGCCCAAATTGTATTATTGATAAAACAGTCAACGATCTCCAAATCCAAGACAGAGGCTTAGGTTAGGATCAGGTCTATAAGAAGTCTGGACCCTTTTAGATTTCCCCACGTATATGTATCATCAGCAGGTCAATGTTTATATATTCACTGTAAAAACCAAAGGTTACAGGGACGCAATAGTTAGGAAATAGAATTTAAAAAAGCCTTAGAAATTCACTGGAAAAAAAACAGGGACGTTATAGCTAGGCTGACATTTCACTCGTACAAAACCAGAAATTCAGCCGTTATAGTTAGCTGAGCTAACTATAACTCGCGCCCCCGCAATGCACTGCTGATGACCTCACATATTACATCACTCACGACATGGTCAGTGACATCACGGATGACATCTCAAATGACCAAAATTGCGTTACTTTTATTGTCAAAGAAATTTGGGGGGGGGGGAATTTTTAAAATCTGCAATGCTGTCGCGTTCATGTCGTGAAATCGCAAAACAAAAGCAGACATTCAACGACCACAAACATTCAAAAATTTTAACTTGCGTCATTCTAACTATTACAATACACACATTACTAACCACATCACTGCTTTAAAAACATTTGTATACATATTTGTAGTAACTTTTTTAAAAACTGTTTTAACCCTACTTCCCGTTTGTGATTACACAGACTAGCAATGACTCCAGTAACCGCGACGATCTCGCCTTTAAGGGGTGCAAAACATACATGCATACATTTTACAGTATTTTAGACACTAGGGGTTTATTACTGCACTGTTTAAAGTCCTTTTTTTAGAGAGTTTGCATAAAAACAACCGTTTAAACCAATTTTCCGTTTTCGCTGTGACGCCGGGATTTGCGATGAAATCAGTAGCCGCGATCACTGCAAAATGGATTCTAACCAACACAATAAACGCATAACTATCTAAATGACTGTATAACAGCATGTACAACTCCCTCAATATCTCTATAACAGTGCATAACTTTTGCAGAGTAATCTATGACTCCATGCACTGTATCACTAAGTCTCTCATTCACTGTATAAGTATTTGAGGGGATCTGTGAGACGATGCATCAGTCTATCAATACTTCTGTAACTAAATGCATGACTGCCTCAGTACATCTATGAGTGGGTGCATCAATGTCACGATGGGTCCGTGATTGGTTGTGGAAGTCTCTCAATCTGCGAGTAGGTGCAGGAGTGCCTTTGTAAGTATATGACTGTCTGACTGGATCTGTGAGTGGATACAGGAGTGTCTAAGTGGGTGTCTGAATGGGTGAGTGGGTGCATGAGTGTCTTAGTGGATCTGTGAGTGAGTGCAGGAGTCTTTCAGTGGGTGTATGACTGGCAGCGCGAGTGGCTGAGTGGTTCTGTCAGTAGGTGCGTGGGTCTGTGAGTAAGACTGTGCATGGGTACGAGTGAGTATATAACTAACTGGGTGCACAAGTCTCTGAGCGGGTCTATGAGTGGCTGTGTGAGTGACTGTACGGGTGTCTGTGTGGGTGCACGAGTATCTCAGTGGATCTGTGAGGGGGTGTTTGAGTGTCTCAGTGCGTCTGCGAGAACATACGGGAGTGTGAGTGGGTCTGCAAGTTGGTGCATGAGTCTCCGAGTGGGTCTGTACATGGGTGCGTCACTCTCAGAGTAAGTGTGTAAGTGGGTGCATAAGTACCTGAATGGGCAGAGATGTGGAATTCCTATAGCCGGACGCCTAGGACGTATTGTTTGGGGTCAAGGGCAACAGGTTTTCATTTTTATTTTGTCCTTTGGACAAGTAGGCCCAGCTCCCTGCAGCACAAACCCTTTGGCTGCTAGTTTGCAGTACCACATTATGGATCAGGGAAGGGTACTCCGATTTGATGCAAATATTTGCAGAAGCTTGTAAGCAAGATTGATGATTCTTTGCTTTCAAAATAAAATGTTCATTAAAAAAATGAAAGCAGGAAAAAAAAACATTTAGCTAAACTACTGTAAAATTTTAGGTACCATTTCTTTGCAACATTATTTCGTAACACGTGTTGATGCATGCTAGTATTTCCCAAAAATATTCATAATGGAAAATCAGTGTAACCAGTTTCAATAAGATTATGGGAAACAAAAATAAACAAGCATTGGCAAAGCCAGTAGGTCTGAAATTGGTGGTCAGATTTTTAGTTTTGTCACTGTGTGACTTGTTTTGGCATGGTTTCTGTAAAACCTTTTTTGTGTGGGAGCTGCTGGTCCCGCACCAATTTAACAACAAATGGTGGCAAAAGCAAAATTTGTTTTTGGTCTCAAAAAGCACAGACTGACAAAGTAGATACTGGCATTGAACAAAACTACTTTCTGTGCCAATATGCTCCTTGTGAAAGAGCAGAATGCTGTCACTCACAGTGAAGCCAGCCGATACAGAGAAAGACAGAATTTTAATAAACACAAAAGGTCACGGTCAACGCCAGACCAAAGTTGGGGCCCAATTATTAAAGAGAGTCTCAAAAGTTGCACCCATGGTATATGTCCTTGCATTAAGTGCAGCTATACGGCTTTTGTGCATTCCCAAGAATTTACAGAAGTAGGACAAGAAATAGTACTCCTAGAAAATATCTGTGACCTGCATTTTAGCATGAGCAAATATGCATGTGTAGATATGCTCATGCGAAAATCTGAGTGTTTGCAAGTTCACTTTCCCTCCAACCACTTTTTTCCCCCCCAACTCTGGAAGAAGGTTTACATCTGCCATTGTCAGGAGTACATTTTCAACATTTCTCAGTATGGGAAAAGATAGATTAGAGTTGTTGAAAACCCATAAAACATGCAAGTTAGTAGGTTTGCACAGACTCCAAAGGGCATTCTAACCCTGGAACTATTGCTTACCACTACCTTCAGCCCCAGTATGTAGATCTGCGGAAACGTTGCAACGTAAGGGGATTGCAAGTATTCAAACACTACTATGGTATGAGCCCTGGCATAATCAGAGAGGTTATAACAGAGCTCTTGTATGAGATTGCTGCCATAATTTGTCGCTGCAGTACATGGCACCAATTGGACAAGTGGATTTTGTTACAGGACAAGTAGATTTATGAAGCAAACCTGCCCCATTGACAAGTAGATATTTTATTAAATTGCACACCCCTGATGTGTATGTGAGTGCATGAGTACCTGAGTGGTTATGTGACTGGGTGTCTGAGTAGGTATGTGAATGGGTGTAGAAGCATCTGAGTGAGTTTGTGAGTGCATAAATGAGTGTGTGACAGTGACTGGCGAGTTTGTACAAATATATATATATATATATATATATATATATATATATATATATATATATATATATATATATATTTAAATATTTTTCCCCAATATTTGCGAAGATGTCAGTAGTTGCGACATACCATCGATGGTACACGGGGCCGTGCTGGCAGTCGCGGCAGCGTCGCAAATGGTGCGCATGATTAAAAAAAATCCATTTTGGACACATGACTTGTCACCAACACCCATTTCTCAGACATGGGGTCAGAGTATCTCCATGTTAGCTTTCACACAAATTTTCAGAGCCAGGAAACGTTCCCGGACGATAAAATGGCGGCCGCAACTTTCTGTTCAGGTTGCGTCCAGCCAATCAGAGCATTCCTGTTGGCGCGTGCATTCGTGATTAATCGCAAAACCACCGCAAAATATCTGCGGCCAGAGATATCTATAATTTTTGGCCTAAATTACTCAAAAACGACTGGACGGATTTGCACCAAATAACAAAAAAAGCCCTATCTGCGTAACATCTACATTTCTGCCTAATTTGGTGTACTTCCGCCCAGCGGTTCAGGCTGCAGGTTCGACAGCGTTCCTAAGGGAATTAACATTACAAACGCCTCCATTTCTCAGTGCCCAATGCACAGATCAGCCCCAAACTTTCCATGAGACACAGAACCTACTTTGACACTTTTTCGGAAAATTTCATGAAGACTGGTCAAATAATGCCAGCGTTATAGGCAAGTCAAAAAATGCTTTTCCTAACTATCTACTGGTGACCGCCAGTAGGAGATATCTAAGGAGATATCTATGGATATATATACATGCATGAAAACGTATAGTATTTTTTCTATGTTTAGTACTAATTAATTGCACTGGCACTTTAAAAAGAGGTCTCACTTAATTCAATGCTGTCATGTGATCAAGGCAGGGATCTGCCGAAACGCGTCATGGCAACTTGATGGTGTGCTGAACTAATTAAACATCTAGCAGCAAACCTGGGTCTACGCTCGTTTGTTTTCGTGAAGAAGGCTGTACGCGAGGTTCGTGGCATATGTGCACCAGGTTGACTTTCTCCGGTGACGTAGACCCCCTTCCCACAAGTGGGCTCCGTGATCAGGAAAGTCGTAGGCATCCGGCGGACACAAGCGGGCATCGAGGCTTCGAGCAAGCTGGTGGGATCCCGGAAGCCGTTCTCAACGACCCGGAAACGGATTACACGGAGCCCCCTGCTGCCAAGTAACGCTGTCCCATGGGGAAGGAGGACTGCTGTTGGTGTAGAGCTCGCCGCGGGAGTGAACGCTCGGAGGAGTGGAGCCTCGTGGAGTGGCCGCGCTGCGGTAGCTACCTCCATAAGCAGGTACGGGACGTGTACTAGATTATCAGCAGGAGGGGAGGTGTGCGACCGGGAGCCCGTCCACGGTGCAGGCGTGCCTGTGGGGGGTATTTCCGGCAGGACAATAATTTAGAAATCGGCACACCATCATGTTGGCCACAGCGTTGCGAGACCGAGAGACTGCTGCGGAAGTAATGTTTGCGGATGCTCCATCTGAGCAGTGTATGAGCAGCAAGAGTGCAGGCGAAGACAGCGGTGCAGGGGCACAAAGCCTGAAAGAAAAATACAGAGTTTTAGAAAAACTTATGCGCCAGGAAACAGCCAAATGGTGGGAGTCCAAATCACTACAAAAATACTTAGACGATGGACGTATCCCCAGGGGGTTGCGGATATTGATAGCGCCCAGCTATGATACACCCAACCCCGATGATGGCTGAATGGGCACAATGTAATCTGGATTCCTCCCGAAGACTAGTTGAAATACTAGTAAAATATGCGGATAGTGACCGGGGGGATTTATTGATGAAAATTGATGCCCTGAATGAGGAAATAAAGGCGCTGAATGACCCACAATCACAGAAATCTAAATTCAATGATGAAATGATGCTTAGGCTCCAAAAGGAGGAAGACAAAATCAAACAACGCAAAACGTACAAGTTCAGAAGGGATAAATTAGACTATGAAAACGGGCAAATATTCACATTTGCCCGTAAGTACGATACATTTCGAAATGCCGCAACAAGCAAACGTCAACAGGAGGGGAGTCAGTCAGCGCAAGAATTACCAGAAGAGGAAGCCCCATCCACTTCGGATTTGAGCTCTGCGGTTGACAGTGAGTCGGACATAGAGGGCCGGGATGACCAACAGAAACGCAATGCAATCAGACTTACAATGGGGGAAGAACTTGAGTACCTGAGAAGGAGCAGGAGAGAAACTCTACGCCCCAGAAGTCAACCGGCAACAAGCATTGGCATAGCCAATAGGTCTCGCCTTTAGGACCTTATAAGTGTTTAGCCATGCAACAGTTGATGTTGTTGCACCAAGGATATTGTGCTGCATAACTAAATACTTATAAGGTCCCAAAGGCGAGATCTATTGGCTATGCCAAGGCTTGTTTACAAAAGGTACTGGATAAAGCTTTTCCCAGATCAAAAAACCGGCATTTTGCTACTCCTGTCAGTGCATCCAGATATATAACACAAGTCAGATTACACCTACAAGCAGCCATAACTATTGGCTTTGTCAATGGTTGTGGCCTGCATAAAAAACGTTTAAAAAAACTAAGGCTTTGTTGTACAAATATTATAAATGGTTTAGTTCTTAGGGGCAAAGTTTTATCATAAGGCAAGAGTTGGCGACTTTGGAGTTTGCGGGAAGCAGGTTCAAGTCACAGCGCTGGCTCATCATTCAGTGATTGTGGACAAGCTTGTGATCCCCGTGCGTACGAAAAAAACATCAACGTTGTGTTTGTGTAATGTAACTAGTGCCTATGTAAAACGCGTGAATACATTAGGGCTGAGTTTGCGTTATATACAATTGCCCAAAAACAAAAGTACACTTACAACCCTGAACTGCTGCTGAGTTAAGATCTATTTTTTCCCGAGGGTGACGGCAAAAATGAAGAGCCTGATCGGCACCCGTCGCAGCACCTGCTTGGACCCAGCCCACTTAAAACCCTAAGTAAAGTGTAGTGCTAATAATGTTTGAACATGGCGGAGGCATACGCAATTAATGAAGGGCGTATTAGTAGCAGCACCTGCTTGGACCCGGCGTACTTAAAGCCCTGGGTGAAGTGTAGTGCTGATAATGTCTAAACATGTCGAAGGCATACGCAATTAATGAAGGGCGTAGATTAAAGACTTCTGCTAAAAAACAGCAGTAGGAAAGCTGCTGCAGGTAAAACACTGTTAAAGTTTAGCCCATATACTATTTGCTACGTATATTATAATAAAAAAAAAAATAAAAAAAGAATTAGTGTGCAGCTGCTGCCTGATAAAACACCGGCACTTGGTTTGTTGAAAACTAATCAATAGGAAGGCGGAAGTTGTGACATGTTTACTGCGCAACGTAACTAAAATGTAAAGAATAATAAAAACCACATATAAAGTGTAAAAGGCACACCGAAAACGTAAAAAGACGATGTAGTCAACAAAGGCACAATGTGACAGTGGAGTGTAAAAGGCAAACAGTCCGCTTACAAGGCTCATATGTGGACAAAAGTCTGATCTCGACTGGAAAGGACACGCACGTAATTTAAAGGCTGCAGAAGAAGCACTTTAAAGGCACAAATAATAATTAAAATGCGAGAATAACAGTTACTTATAGGGGAGAAAAGTACATGTTTCGACTCCCCGCCTCCCTCTTTGCTACAAAGTAAACAATAAAGAACGCACGTAGCTACATGTTGGCAGTCCCACACAAACAAAATTAGTAGCGGTAAAGAGCAGCAGATTTATTTTGTAAATTTGCACCCAAAACTATTTTTGGGAAAAAATTGCTCTCACGGTGCGTTTGTAACAATGTTAATATAACAGAATAGATAAACATATGTTTGGGGGAAAAAAGCAGACCGAAAGTCTGCTATAGTGTGATGTTTTAGTGTAAAAACATACACTTCAGAAAGGAAAGCAGGACCGGCTAATTAAGCGCTAACAAGCCAAGCAAAACCAATTGTAATCTAGTTGCCAGCAGCATCTGTGGGATGCAAAACAAGCACAGCAGGATGCTAAAGTTGTGCTCACACGGAGGCAAGTGACATTTAAAAAAAAAAAGCATTGGCCGTGCGGCCGCGAAACTGACACGGCCGCGCGGCCGTGAAAGTGAAAGTAATCGTGAGTAAGCGGGTTTTGGAAGTGCAAACAGTGGCTTTTGCTGGCGACCAGCTTGCGTTCACGCGAGCGTCCAGATGGCGAGGGAAGCCATATGGCGCCTGATCGCGCGTGCACGCTCGCGTGAACGCAAGCTGGTCGCCAGCAAAAGCCACTGTTTGCACTTCCAAAACCCGCTTACTAAAACTCTCGCCAGAGCAGCGCATGCGCTGGCTCAGGCGAGACCTAAAAAACGGCGCACGCGGAGTAGGAGGGAAAGAAGGAGGGCAGCCAAGCAACATGGGGAGGACGGGGGTCATGGAGGAACAAGTAGATAAACTGACCACGACACCCTCCCAAAAACCGGAGAATGCCAATACAATCATCAATTTGGCAAATATAAATCTAACGGCAGCTGAAGAGCAACTGCTCTCCCTTGGGCTAACTTACTGCCCTGAATCGAATTTCAACTACACTCAAACACGAGCAGATGTGTACCAATTTATCAGGAAGTTGAAACTCCGCAAGTTCCATAAGCTTCAGCCACAAACCCATATAGATTCAAGGGCAACAAAAACTATTTCCAATACATCGGATTTAGTAGTGGCAGATCATGATCTATTGAGAGACTTACAGGCTTTGGAAAGGGAAGCAGGAACTTCGCAACAAGTTGCACAGAAGGGGGAAGGCATGGATGAGCCTCCAGGTCAGGCGTCACAGGGATCTGGAGGCATTACCTGGAGGAAACCGGACACTCCTTTCAAACTCAAGTCCAAATTCACACCGGTTACAATGAGGGATTCAGTTGACGTTTTTAATGAAGTAGTTGTGGCTCAAATAAAGAAACTTAATATCAAAATCAATAAAGACAAAAGAAAAATCTCAAATCATGAAAGAAAATACGGACAGTTGATGGCCAAACTTAAAAAAGAGGGGAACACAGTAATTAGGAACTCGGACGAAGGGGGAAATATTGTTCTATGGCCCCTAGCAGACTACATGACGGAAGCTTATAGTCAATTGAACGACATTGAGTGTTATCGTAAAAGCACCCCCCTCAAATACAAAGTAATGCAGGACCAGCTTTACACC
The DNA here is from genome assembly GCA_963921515.1 of Calotriton arnoldi. Taxonomy (NCBI): domain Eukaryota; kingdom Metazoa; phylum Chordata; class Amphibia; order Caudata; family Salamandridae; genus Calotriton; species Calotriton arnoldi. The sequence goes on along the minus strand of CAWUFW010000456.1, from coordinate 125,968 downwards.
AAACTATTGGCATGGAAAAGTTTGGGTTTGCTCAATTTGGAGGAATTTAAATTTTTAAGAAAAGACTACCTTAAAACCCGTCATCTACTTCATCCCTAAGGTGCACAAGAATATTGAAAAGCCACCAGGAAGGCCCATCATTTCAGCTTGTGATGGGGCGTTGGAGAACTTGTCACAGTATATAGATTTCTTTTTGCAGGAACATGTTCGCAGTTTGGAGTCATATATTCAAGATACAAGTGACTTCATACGAAAGATTCGCAAAGTGGCATGGCAAGATGGATACCAGTTAATTACGTTGGATGTGTCCTCTCTATATACTTGCATCAGAAACTGTGATGGGATGAAGACGGTGGAGTACTTTTTGGCGAGAAGACCCATTGAGTATATGCAGCATAATCGAATGTTAATGGACATGCTAATATTTTGCCTGGAAAATAACTTTTTTATTCAAAAAACAAATGTTTCAACAGGTGCAGGGTGTAGCCATGGGGGCCAGCTTCTCCCCAAGTTACGCTTGTAGGTTCATGGGCTGGTGGGAGGAGCTGGTCCTAAGGAAGCAATATGAACACATTTATTGGGGGAAGGTGGTGTCTTGGTTACGATATATTGATGATTTGATCATTGTATGGAATGGTACACAGACCGAAGCCAGAGATTTCATTGCTCGAATGTGAATAATGTTAATCTTGTATTTACATCATGTATTAGCAATAGCAGTGTCACATTCCTGGATGTAAAGGTCACAGTAGTTAATAAGATCATAACTACTTCCCTATTTCGCAAAGAGACAGCGTGCAACACTTTGCTCCACGCGTCCAGTGCACATCCTCCCCATTTAATTCATAGCATCCCCTATGGGGAGATGTTGCGGCTACGCAGGATTTGCAGTGATAACAAGGACTTGGAAAGACACCAGTCTGAGAGTAAGATACGTTTTCTGCAGCGGGGATACAACACTAAAACCATAGATGCAGCTATCGGAAAGTCCAGGGCCATGGCTAGGGAAGATCTGCTACATTACAAAGATCACTCTTTGAAATCCATTGCTCAAAGTCCAACCGCTTCTACTGAACCAGTAAGACTTATTCTCACTTTTTCCAGACAGGAACAACAGTTGCGCAAGATCATCCAGCGCAACTGTCCTATAGTTAGGGAAGATCCTATTATAGGTAGTTCCCTTCCCAGATTCCCTTCGATAACATACAGGAAGTCAGTGTCTATGGCGAATGTGTTGGTGAAGAGTAGTCCGGAACACAAGGATGGGGAGGGTTGGCTCACCGCAAGAAAGGTTTTTTTTAAATGTTCCAATTGCAAAGCTTGTCTATATGGAAGCAATAGAACATCATATTCCACCGCTTTCAGTGACAAGCCACAGATGATTAAATACCACCTTACATGTAGAACCGACTTTGCAATATATGTGTTAGAATGCAGCTGTAAGCTGGCATATATTGGAAGCACAAAGTTGGCAGTCCACAAGAGGGTTCTACAACATATTAGGGCAATTGTAAACAATGATCCCAATTATCCAGTGGCCCGACATTTTAAGGAACATCATGAGAGCAACCTGAAACATCTCAGGTATTATGTCATAGATACCGTTCCGCTACAAAGGAGAGGAGGAGACCGAGAAGGGAAGTTAAGACGTCTAGAGACGCATTATATCCTTGAGCTAGATACAAAGCAACCAGGGGAACTTAACATGAGTGAGGACCTTTACACATATTTATAAAAATATCCAATATAATATCAGCTTGGTTTTAAAATGTGTGTTAAATACAGCTCTGGGATGATACCTTAGTCCTCACTTAGAATACTAAGAATTTATAAGTCAGGTTTAATACAGGGATTGACAATAATATAGGGTGGATTGACCTTGGCATGGCACATCAACTTCTAAGTATTACTTGATTTTAATTAATGAGTATTCGAGTTTTTTTCATTTATTGGCTGTATTCAACTGTCATGTGATTTTGGTATGGAAATTTGCGCATTTTTTTCAATGAAATTTAGATAATAAGGTTTTAAAAACAGAAAGATTTTTTAAAGCATCAATATAGGTTGTTTTACTGAAGTTTTTTTGCTGGATTTTAAGATAAATGAATTGTATTTATAGGACTATAAATGTATTTATTTAATAATTATTTATTTATATATTTGTAGGTATATATTTATGATTGTGGGAATCATTTGTCTTGGTACTGTAGAATCTCAGGGAAATTTTCCGAAATGCATTTTTTGCACATGCTGTCATTTGCACAGGGGTTTTTTCCTCGGCCGGAATAGTTAATTAAGAGATAATATAGAAACATTGTACTATTCATGGCAATAGATATGACGTCTTTTATTCAGCATAAGCACTTTACACATTATACACTGGTTGGGTATTATTTTGTTATATTATAGGGATATTATGCACTTTTTTTGTTATTTAATTATTATAATTGGTACTTACATAGATGACTAAGGAGGGATATGAGAACTTTGCATTTAAGCAAGAAGTTTTTATAATAGGGTTGGATAAATGAAATGATGATAGAACATAGTTTTTTTATCAAGGATGAAATGGTAAAAACCCCAAAAAAAATTCAAATAAGGCATCATACCAGTTTATTTGAAAAGTTTATCAACTCCGATATACGATTGTATTTTAACAAAATCAATGGTATGCATTCATGCATGAAAACGTATAGTATTTTTCTATGTTTAGTACTAATTAATTGCACTGGCACTTTAAGAGGTCTCACATAATTCAATGCTGTCATGTGATCAAGGCAGGGATCTGCCGAAACGAGTCATGGCAACTTGATGGTGTGCTGAACTAATTAAACATCTAGCACCAAACCTGGGTCTACGCTCGTTTGTTTTCGTGAAGAAGGCTGTACGCGAGGTTCGTGGCATATATGTGAATTTTACCGTCAGGGGCACTCCTAATCGCTACCACTGGAGGGGGGCGCTCCCAATCGCTACTGTCAGGAGGGGGGGGCGGGGCGCTCCCAATCGCTACTGTCAGGAGGGGCGGGGAAACACTCCCAATCGCTACTGTCAGGAGGGGGGGCGGGGCGCTCCCAATCGCTACTGTCAGGAGGGGAGGGGGCGGGCGCTCCCAATCGCTACTGTCAGGAGGGAGGGGGCGGGGCGCTCCCAATCGCTACTGTCAGGAGGGGGGCGGGCGCTCCCAATCGCTACTGTCAGGAGGGGGGGCGGGGCGCTCCCAATCGCTACTGTCAGGAGGAGGGCGCTCCCAATCGCTACTGTCAGGAGGGGAGGGGAAACACTCCCAATCGCTACTGTCAGGAGGGGAGGGGAAACACTCCCAATCGCTACTGTCGGGGAGAGGGGAAACACTCCCAATCGCTACTGTCGGGAGAGGGGAAACACTCCCAATCGCTACTGTCGGGGAGAGGGGAAACACTCCCAATCGCTACTGTCGGGGAGAGGGGAAACACTCCCAATCGCTACTGTCGGGGAGAGGGGAAACACTCCCAATCGCTACTGTCGGGGAGAGGGGAAACACTCCCAATCGCTACTGTCGGGGAGAGGGGAAACACTCCCAATCGCTACTGTCGGGGAGAGGGGAAACACTCCCAATCGCTACTGTCGGGGAGAGGGGAAACACTCCCAATCGCTACTGTCGGGGAGAGGGAAACACTCCCAATCGCTACTGTCGGGGAGAGGGGAAACACTCCCAATCGCTACTGTCGGGAGAGGGGAAACACTCCCAATCGCTACTGTCGGGGAGAGGGGAAACACTCCCAATCGCTACTGTCGGGGAGAGGGGAAACACTCCCAATCGCTACTGTCGGGGAGAGGGGAAACACTCCCAATCGCTACTGTCGGGGAGAGGGGAAACACTCCCAATCGCTACTGTCGGGGAGAGGGGAAACACTCCCAATCGCTACTGTCGGGGAGAGGGGAAACACTCCCAATCGCTACTGTCGGGGAGAGGGGAAACACTCCCAATCGCTACTGTCGGGGAGAGGGGAAACACTCCCAATCGCTACTGTCGGGGAGAGGGGAAACACTCCCAATCGCTACTGTCGGGGAGAGGGGAAACACTCCCAATCGCTACTGTCGGGAGAGGGGAAACACTCCCAATCGCTACTGTCGGGAGAGGGGAAACACTCCCAATCGCTACTGTCGGGGAGAGGGGAAACACTCCCAATCGCTACTGTCGGGAGAGGGGAAACACTCCCAATCGCTACTGTCGGGGAGAGGGGAAACACTCCCAATCGCTACTGTCGGGGAGAGGGGAAACACTCCCAATCGCTACTGTCGGGAGAGGGGAAACACTCCCAATCGCTACTGTCGGGGAGAGGGGAAACACTCCCAATCGCTACTGTCGGGAGAGGGGAAACACTCCCAATCGCTACTGTCGGGGAGAGGGAAACACTCCCAATCGCTACTGTCGGGAGAGGGGAAACACTCCCAATCGCTACTGTCGGGAGAGGGGAAACACTCCCAATCGCTACTGTCGGGGAGAGGGGAAACACTCCCAATCGCTACTGTCGGGAGAGGGGAACACTCCCAATCGCTACTGTCGGGGAGAGGGGAAACACTCCCAATCGCTACTGTCGGGGAGAGGGAAACACTCCCAATCGCTACTGTCGGGGAGAGGGGAAACACTCCCAATCGCTACTGTCGGGGAGAGGGGAAACACTCCCAATCGCTACTGTCGGGGAGAGGGGAAACACTCCCAATCGCTACTGTCGGGAGAGGGGAAACACTCCCAATCGCTACTGTCGGGAGAGGGGAAACACTCCCAATCGCTACTGTCGGGGAGAGGGGAAACACTCCCAATCGCTACTGTCGGGGAGAGGGGAAACACTCCCAATCGCTACTGTCGGGGAGAGGGGAAACACTCCCAATCGCTACTGTCGGGGAGAGGGAAACACTCCCAATCGCTACTGTCGGAGAGGGGAAACACTCCCAATCGCTACTGTCGGGAGAGGGGAAACACTCCCAATCGCTACTGTCGGGGAGAGGGGAAACACTCCCAATCGCTACTGTCGGGGAGAGGGGAAACACTCCCAATCGCTACTGTCGGGAGAGGAAACACTCCCAATCGCTACTGTCGGGGAGAGGGGAAACACTCCCAATCGCTACTGTCGGGGAGAGGAAACACTCCCAATCGCTACTGTCGGGGAGAGGGAAACACTCCCAATCGCTACTGTCGGGGGAGGGGAAACACTCCCAATCGCTACTGTCGGGAGAGGGGAAACACTCCCAATCGCTACTGTCGGGGAGAGGGGAAACACTCCCAATCGCTACTGTCGGGAGAGGGGAAACACTCCCAATCGCTACTGTCGGGGAGAGGGGAAACACTCCCAATCGCTACTGTCGGGGAGAGGGGAAACACTCCCAATCGCTACTGTCGGGGAGAGGGGAAACACTCCCAATCGCTACTGTCGGGAGAGGGAAACACTCCCAATCGCTACTGTCGGGAGAGGGGAAACACTCCCAATCGCTACTGTCGGGAGAGGGGAAACACTCCCAATCGCTACTGTCGGGAGAGGAAACACTCCCAATCGCTACTGTCGGGGGAGAGGGGAAACACTCCCAATCGCTACTGTCGGGGAGAGGGGAAACACTCCCAATCGCTACTGTCGGGGAGAGGGGAAACACTCCCAATCGCTACTGTCGGGGAGAGGGGAAACACTCCCAATCGCTACTGTCGGGGAGAGGGGAAACACTCCCAATCGCTACTGTCGGGGAGAGGGGAAACACTCCCAATCGCTACTGTCGGGGAGAGGGGAAACACTCCCAATCGCTACTGTCGGGAGAGGGGAAACACTCCCAATCGCTACTGTCGGGGAGAGGGGAAACACTCCCAATCGCTACTGTCGGGGAGAGGGGAAACACTCCCAATCGCTACTGTCGGGGAGAGGGGAAACACTCCCAATCGCTACTGTCGGGGAGAGGGGAAACACTCCCAATCGCTACTGTCGGGGAGAGGGGAAACACTCCCAATCGCTACTGTCGGGGAGAGGGGAAACACTCCCAATCGCTACTGTCGGGGAGAGGGCAAACACTCCCAATCGCTACTGTCGGGGAGAGGGCAAACACTCCCAATCGCTACTGTCGGGAGAGGGCAAACACTCCCAATCGCTACTGTCGGGGAGAGGGCAAACACTCCCAATCGCTACTGTCGGGGAGAGGGCAAACACTCCCAATCGCTACTGTCGGGGAGAGGGCAAACACTCCCAATCGCTACTGTCGGGGAGAGGGCAAACACTCCCAATCGCTACTGTCGGGGAGAGGGCAAACACTCCCAATCGCTACTGTCGGGGAGAGGGCAAACACTCCCAATCGCTACTGTCGGGGAGAGGGCAAACACTCCCAATCGCTACTGTCGGGGAGAGGGCAAACACTCCCAATCGCTACTGTCGGGGAGAGGGCAAACACTCCCAATCGCTACTGTCGGGGAGAGGGCAAACACTCCCAATCGCTACTGTCGGGAGAGGGCAAACACTCCCAATCGCTACTGTCGGGGAGAGGGCAAACACTCCCAATCGCTACTGTCGGGGAGAGGGCAAACACTCCCAATCGCTACTGTCGGGGAGAGGGCAAACACTCCCAATCGCTACTGTCGGGGAGAGGGCAAACACTCCCAATCGCTACTGTCGGGGAGAGGGCAAACACTCCCAATCGCTACTGTCGGGGAGAGGGCAACACTCCCAATCGCTACTGTCGGGGAGAGGGCAACACTCCCAATCGCTACTGTCGGGGAGAGGGCAACACTCCCAATCGCTACTGTCGGGGAGAGGGCAACACTCCCAATCGCTACTGTCGGGGAGAGGGCAACACTCCCAATCGCTACTGTCGGGGAGAGGGCAACACTCCCAATCGCTACTGTCGGGGAGAGGGCAACACTCCCAATCGCTACTGTCGGGGAGAGGGCAACACTCCCAATCGCTACTGTCGGGGAGAGGGCAACACTCCCAATCGCTACTGTCGGGGAGAGGGCAACACTCCCAATCGCTACTGTCGGGGAGAGGGCAACACTCCCAATCGCTACTGTCGGGAGAGGGCAACACTCCCAATCGCTACTGTCGGGAGAGGGCAACACTCCCAATCGCTACTGTCGGGAGAGGGCAACACTCCCAATCGCTACTGTCGGGAGAGGGCAACACTCCCAATCGCTACTGTCGGGAGAGGGGAACACTCCCAATCGCTACTGTCGGGGAGAGGGGAACACTCCCAATCGCTACTGTCGGGGAGAGGGGAACACTCCCAATCGCTACTGTCGGGGAGAGGGGAACACTCCCAATCGCTACTGTCGGGGAGAGGGGAACACTCCTAATCGCTACTGTCGGGGAGAGGGGAACACTCCTAATCGCTACTGTCGGGGAGAGGGGAACACTCCTAATCGCTACTGTCGGGGAGAGGGGAACACTCCTAATCGCTACTGTCGGGGAGAGGGGAACACTCCTAATCGCTACTGTCGGGGAGAGGGGAACACTCCTAATCGCTACTGTCGGGGAGAGGGGAACACTCCTAATCGCTACTGTCGGGGAGAGGGGAACACTCCTAATCGCTACTGTCGGGGAGAGGGGAACACTCTAATCGCTACTGTCGGGGAGAGGGGAACACTCCTAATCGCTACTGTCGGGGAGAGGGGAACACTCCTAATCGCTACTGTCGGGGAGAGGGGAACACTCCTAATCGCTACTGTCGGGGAGAGGGGAACACTCCTTATCGCGGGGGCGGAGCTTGCCTGAGCCCAAGATGGCCGCTTAGTACAAGTGCTCCAGCTAACCGCCGCAATATACGTAAAATATCCTGCATCACGGCAGTTCTATCTGCCCTACATACGCTCATAGTGATGGAAGGTCTTACCTGCAAAAAGAGCTGACTTTGGGGCACGGCAGCAGCTGGCAAACACGGTTTTGGGCGACTGGCGCGGAGGCCAAGTCCCGAGCGGCGAAGGCCGGAGCTGCGGCGCATGAAACGCGACTGATTGATCCAAGCGCCGGAAGGAGCCAACCGGCAGTTCAGTCCACCGAGTGACGAGGGTTGCGCCGCGCTCTGGACCGAGGGGAATTGCTGCTTTCCCGACCCCCGAGCGAGCGACGCAGAGAGCGGGAAGGGCTCGTCACCCTAGCCCCCCGAAAATCTGCGGTAGGTTCGCCTAGCTGCCCCCGCGGCGTGGAGTGGGCCGCACGCCACCGCTTGAGACGCTGATCTGAAGCCTGCAAGAGACAGAGACCCCTGCTGCAAGTAAGACACCAGCTGGGCAGATCGGGCCGAATTGCGCAGAGGCGGTGCTCGGCTTGGGGCCTGCATCACCCGCCATTGCTGGGCAGAGTGCAGATAGAAACACGGTGACCGGGAATCCTGCTGGACCTGAGCTGCACAGCTAGCGGCCCTGCGGCGCACAGGGAGGCGGGCCCGGCCAACCGCGAGCTGTGGGAAAAAGCGTTCTAACCTCCAAGGTGGGGGTTGCTGCCTCGCCCTCCTTACTGGAGCCGTCAGAGCCTGCTAGGCCCCAGCGCTGCGGGACAACGCACACTGCAACGGGTGAGAGTGCTGCAGAGTTGCTTGCATATTACTGTGCTGCAGCGAGTATTGATCCAAGTCAGGTACCTGCTCCCCCACCCTGGCATTGAGGGACCGGAAGGAGCCGAGAGACGGGCTGTGTAGAGTCGTCAGTGGTCTCCATGTGAGCTGAAGACACCTTCCTGTGCGGAGGGGGGCAAACCACGGACGCACATGTGACAAATCAACAGACTGCACCTCACATAGTGGTCTTGACACCATCTCCAGAATTAGCACGAATTACGTAACCCCTGAGCAGCAACGGGACACGCGATCCCTTTACAGGCATTGTGGCTCGAGCTGGGCACTCATCTGGGGGCTGGCTGCAGTCAGGAGGTCGCTGCTAACTGGCGCCATAAAAGGAAGGGAGAGTGGACTGTGCAAATTCACCGGAAACACAGGGCCCAACCAGACTGGCTGAACTGAGGGATAGCTGTGGAGAAGAACAGAGTTTCCTCTCACCCTCTACTGCTATAATGTACTGAAGCGGTGGCGCCATAGCTGAGATCAAGGCGTAGTTATCCCGAGACACTGCAGGAGGAAAATATACCTAGGTTCTTAAAGGCGGTGGTATTGCTGGTCTGGCCCAGCCCCCAGCAACCAAGAGTGGGAGTAAACAAGAGACCCAGCTATGGGGAAGGTAGATAGAACTCAGTCTAAGCTACAATTTGAACAAAGGAAATCTAGGCAACGCGAACACACGCCCGTGGAAGGCACTAACGCGCACAGGGATATGTCTGACCCAGAGGAGGGAGATATTCGCATCGCACTGGCTGCAATACAAAAGAGTTTGTCCGCTATTGACAGCAAAATAGACTATCATATCGTATGGATAGAATGACTGAACGATTGGACAAACAAGCCGAGCGAATAGACATGACGGAGCGTAGAGTTACAGAAGTTAAGGAGGCCCAAACAAACGGATTCTATACAAAACCAGATGGGGAAGGCCCTGCAGACCCTCCAAGACAAAGCGGAGGACCTAGAAGCTCAGTCCCGCCGAAGTAACATCCGCATCACGGGACTTCCGGAGTCCACAAGTGTTGGCGATATGGAACTGTTCATGGAGAAGCTATTGGTGACGCTGCTAGGTGGCGAAACGTTCTCCACGATGTTTGTGGTGGATCGTGCGCACCTCTCGCTGGGCCCGAAGCTTCCACCCGGTGGCCCCCCCCCCCCCCGAGACCAATCATCGCAAAATTGCTGAACTACCGTGACAGATGCAGCGCTGAAGGCAGCTCGGGAGAAGCAAACACTTCAGTATGAAGGGTCTGTGATATCACTCTACCCAGAATTTACGAACAGAGTCCAAGAAGCACATAGACAATTTGGGCAGCTGAAGAAACAACTAAGAGAGCAAAACTTGGATTACGCCATGCTGCATCCGGCACGTCTCCACGTGAACAGACAGGGAAGATCACGGATTTTCACAGACCCTAAAGTGTTGCAGAAAGCCTTGAAAGAGTGGTCGAGAGACAGAGTAACAATGAGTTGCCCAGTCAGGAAGAAGCGGCGGCGGGAGGGAGTCTAGATGACCAAGACTAACTGTGAAGGAGACTAACATGGAGATATGTTTGGTATTAAGAGAGAAGCTCTCCCTACGCACAGAGCAATAGTTGCATTTTGCTGTAGCTAAGTAAGAAGTAAGGGAGGGTCCTTTACAATACCAAGACAGACAATACAGCAGTGTAGGAAGTATTGGGTCGTTAGGAAGACCCCTATAATTGAAAATAGCACTATAATGTCAGGTTGAGATGACAAGTTACATATTGTTATATAGGTTAATTGATGCACATGATAAGTAAGGCGGCGGGTAGTGCGTAGTCTATAGCCTAACAACGTTTGGTTTATAGAGGGCAAAGGTAACATCTGCCCACGTGTGTGAATCGCTACTTAGTTATACTAAAATTGTTCTTGCTGTTGGAAATCAACGGATGTGACTGTTTTACACGATGCATGGGGATTGTACGGGGGGATTTTGCCAATGCAATGTTGGGGCAGGCTTGGCGGGGGGAGGGGGCAAAGAGTCAACATTTTGTTTGGGAGCACCAGAGTATTTTAGCTGATTTGATCAAGCAAAGCTTAGTTAGCATTTACAGAGCACAGAAAGGCTTCAAAACAGGTTCGCAGGGGATAACGTTGAGAACGATCAGCACACACGATGCAAACTCAACATAGTAAAGTAAACTTTTTAACCTGGAACATCCGCGGCCTCAACGATCATAGGAAACTAAGGAAGGTCCTGTCTTATCTTACCAGGCACAACATAGACATAGCGCTATTGCAGGAGTCACACCTGCCCATTTCTAGCACAATGCTTAGTAGCAAAGGATTACTGGGCAACACACACGCAGCGGGATTCACATCTCATGCCCGGGGAGTGATCACCTGGGTTAACCCAAAATCTGAGTTAAAACCCGAACCACTTGACAACGACCCGGAGGGGCGATTTACCATTTCAAGGTGCAAGGGAAAAGGAATAGACTTGACCCAAGTTAACATTTACGGCCCGAACTTTGACAATCCTGGATTCTATACAATGCTTCTGGAGAAAATGCGGGGCTATGGAGGGTTCACACAGCTATGGGGTGGAGATCTCAATTGTATTCTGGACCCTCGGCTGGATAGATCGGGTGGGCCGGAGCGGCGCTTGACAGCCTCAGCGCGGACTATTGCAGATGCAATGACACAATTGGAACTCTGTGATGTTTGGAGGGAGCGCCACTCCGAGAAGGGGGATACACACATTATTCTGCCTATCATAATTTACACACTAGGATAGACTATTGGTTAGCTTCCAGAGCGCTATACAGTCAGACCCGTGACTGAGGTACTCCCTAGGACCTACTCGGACCACTCGCCAGTGCTGATGGTGGTGGAATTCCCACAGAAACGTATACCTCCTTACACCTGGAGATTCCCCCATACTCATTGCTAGACCCAGTTTTCAAATCAGAAATAGCGGAGGCTATGGACATGTTCTTTGAATGCAACATTGGGTCTGTTGACAAATTTTCAGTAGTATGGGAAACGTTTAAAGTTTACATCCGAGGAATAGCCATGGCCACTCAGGGGTCCTTAGGGCGCTCTGCACACGCCTCTCGCAGCTAGAAAACTGCCTCAAATCATTGGAACAGAAGTTCCTCACTAACCCAGAAAATAGTGTTAAGGAAGAGTTCCAGGAGTTATTAGGAGTGTATCACGAAGCCGCTGACGCTGAACTTTATACATTTAGGGAAGTATGCGATTGCCCGCACATATGGAGAGGGCGAGCGCCCTGGCTCAGTCCTGGCCTCAATACTAAACAAGCATTTGCAATGCAATAGGTCTCGCAGTTACCAGAGTTTAAGCTAATGGCATTGTAAATGACAATGCCTTTTATTTATGTTTTTAAAACGAAAACAAAAATAAAAGGCATTCTTATTTGCAATGTCAATAGCTCAAACTCGCATAAATGTGAGACCTATTGCATTGCAATTGCTTGTATTGCCTGGGCACCCTCCTCATCTCAAAGCCTCGTGGGCAGCCCAGTCAACTCTTAAAATTTGAATTCCACTGTTGGAGGTCCTTTGGCCAAAGTTGCCGAAATGCGCCCAGTTACAGTTATGTGTATGGGGGTGTAGGAAAAGCTGAGCACATAAGAGGTAAACACGGACATGGGAGAACACGAAAACAGTGGAAACGAGGGACACATCGAAAAGGAGGCTGCAACAGAAGAAGCGGAATAAAGGAAAATACAAAGAGAGTAGGAGAGAAGGTGAGAGGTATGTTAAAAGGCTATTGATGGAGAGGAGAAAGTAGAAGGAGAAGAGCAGGGGCAGGGAAAAAGGGTGTAGAAACAAAAGGCAAATGGCAAAGTGAGAGAATAAGACATGGATGGGAAATAGTGATGTTGAGATAGAGGGAAGAGAAAAGCAATAAGAAAGGGAAGGAAGCAGAATGAGGGAGTGGAAGAGAGGGGTGTGTCAGAATGAGACAAGAATTAATAAGTAGACCGCTTGGGCCATATTATAGAAACGTTGGAGTGCTGCCAAAACAGTATACAATAATTTTGCACTGTTTTTACTATGTATCTAATAAAAATAATCGAGTCTAGGCGAAGGAAGACGAACGGAAATGATGAGAAAAGGGGGGATAGAAGAGTAGAATTTTTTAGAGGGGTTGAACTGGCAGATTAAAAGTGTGAGGCAGGACAACACAGGAGAAAGATGGACATGCGAGTCAGAGAGGTCACATGTATGTCTGCGAGTAAAAGAGAACACGTGTTTGCAGAATGAAAGAGACCAGTGCTGGAAATAGGGGGGAAAAAAAATAAAAAATACACCGGGATACCGTAAATAGGGGTAAGCATAAAAGGGGTGGGGTCACAAGGGGCAGAGTGACTGTTAGCGTATACACTAAAAAAACATGCAGCATCTAAATAAATTTGCAACAAGGACCAACTATTTGCTCAGCCCCTAAGGAGTTGCAGCTCTGAACGTACAGTACACAGAAAGCAGTGCAGATGACTGTCCTGGTGCCTGCAAATTGCACCGGATCCGGCTCAATAATGACTGCCGGACCGGATTCCCCTAGATCTCAAACCCCGTCCCCTCAACACTAGAAGAGAATAAGAAAGAGAGAGAGAATAAAGTATAAAGAGAAGGACGATGTGAGGGAGCGGGAAGAGAAGTGAGAAAGAAACTAAAGAAAAGTGGGGAATTTGGAAGGTAACGATAGAGAACGAAAGGAAGCCTAAAAAGAGGCTAAGGGAAAGACTTCAAGAGAGGGTTGCAAAGAGGACATACAGGCGAACATAAAGGCAAGATTGAAGACAGCGGGAAAGTGGAAGGGGCGAGGTGGGGAGGAGACTGAATTGAGGGAAGACAGGGCAAGAAAAGGAGGTGGTCGAGGGAAAGGAGCGACAGAGGGAGAGCATTGGAGGGAATGAAAACAAGCGCGCGCGCGCCTCGCGCTGAAAGTTTAAAAAAAAAAAACAAGTAGTCCCTAAATGAATAGATAACAGCCAGCAGCGGAACTAAACTGTAGTTGGTCGGTGCTGCTTCCTGCAAAACGGAAGTGACGTTTCGGACCACCAGCCAATCAATGAGCTACATTAAAAAAGAGCAATGCCAGAGTTAACCAATGGCAAGCTAAAAAACAAATATAAACCCAATGGGTGGAGTTTCACCACTAATACTGACTACTTGATGCCTCGTAGAGGCAGCGCATGCGCTGCCTATGCGAGACCTAAAAACAGGGAAGTGACACCAGGCTGGCGTTGCTTCACTTCCATGAATGACATATGAGGCTGGCATCGCTTTGGTGTTGTCTGGCACTGGTTGGATTGATAATGGACCAATTTTCAATTAACATGCATTGGAAGAATCATTTTTATACGAGAGAAAGGATTTCAGCTTCCTTCTCTCAACCACTAGGTAGATAATTTTGGCCTGTACTTATTCTAAAGGAGAGATGGGAATATGGAAATTGAACTAGCAGGGGAAAGTTGGCTTGGAGGAGATTTTCCATATTTGAATCTTCTCGCTCTTCTAATACTATAGGTTTCTGATTATCCAAATGACATGCAGTGAAAAGGTGGGGCAAAGTGCTAGATGCTCAAAAACACAGTAAGCACTGGCAACACCAATAGGTCTTGCCTTTGGGACGTATTGACTTTGACAGTGGTGCGCAGAGTCTTTTGCAACCAGACAACTGTGCTCTCTGGCAGGCTTCGATCTAAGATGGACAAAAGAGCAGGTTGCGAATGTTGCGGAGAATGTGCTAAAAGAAATGAAGGTAGGTATGAAAAGCCACATATGACCTTCAATGTAAAAAATAAAAATACAGTGATTTAAGAGAAACACAAACGTATGGTAATTTATAAAAATATGTCAAAGTTGTTTTTTAACGATGTCTTCAAGCAGATATGTTAACATACAACCAGGTCTCTAAATGGTAATATAAAATACCTTGACTTTGTTCTCTTTAATCGAATCTTTTTCAACACTTCCACGGACTCAGCAGCTTTTTACTAACTTAGGACAACAAGAAGGTTCAAGGCTTTGGAAATGTCAGAAGGGAGCCTGGGGAGAATGCTTGAGATGTCCAACAGCATTAATCCACACCATACGACTATGCCTGAACTAAAACACTCCTGGGAGGGGATTTTCCAAATGTTCAGCACTATATTACGCACATTAATTGACCTCAATCCTCTGACTGCACTCTTGAATACATTAGACGATGAAGGGTTTACGAGAGCAGAGAGAACCTGCTTGGGACTTGGACTCACATCGTGGAAGAGGGGGGACTGCACAGGCAAAGAGAGACGCTGACAACCTAAGCCTGCGTTCTAAACTGGAGGAGAGGTATGGACCACTGTTGCATTCTGGAGATCCCCATCTATAAAGGTGGAGAATGCCCTTGCAAGCATCACCACGTATGGGGTCCGTGGTTTAATGTTTTGACTATGTAAATGATGGTTAATAAGGCAAAGGGTTGTGGATACAAACCCGGCCACACATGCGATGTGAAATGCCTATGCATAATTAGTGGGCATGCTGAGCTGGAGCAAAAATACCTTTTGGATTGTGTAATCTGCCAAATGTTTATTATGGCACTGTGTTTTGAAAAATCAATAAAGTTATTATTTTTTTTATTTTTTTTAATTAAAGAGTACACTAAGTTTGGATGTTTCTCAATAGGCAGGTTTTTTTGTATAAAACATTGTACCCATGCGCGCTACTTACAGTAAACCGAATTAGCTCGTCCAGAAAGTAGATTAAGGACGAGCTCTGAGAATGGTCACTAGCATTAGGGTCTAAAATGGAAAGCCCTTAGAGTATATGTCAGAAAGTGGCGTCCTTCGCCGACAGGCCCGGATGGCGCGTAAATGAAGGAAGAAAGGGCAATACATCCTAGAGACTCGCCTCCTTCAGAAGGCTGGCTGTGATCCGTAGGGTCGGGGAGCTCCAGCTCAGCACACGATGGCAGCGCGAGGTGCCCTTGGCATGCCGACGCGTGCATTCTAAGCTGCGGTGTCAGTTAAGAGTGGACAGATTTGAAACGCCATTACCTATCATGGCGCAGCGATACACTTCCGTGATGTTGCCCGCATGAAATAATTACACAGCACTGCTAGCACACGACACCATCAGGGTAGTAAGATACTACATTCAAAGACAGGCGAGTCCGTTCACAGAGCCGCGTTAAATAAAGTGTAGATGCACACATTAAAAAACACGAAAAGGTACTTCCAGACCCTGCCTTTGAGAGGCCCGGAAAAGCGGCACACCTTAGGAAAGGTTCTGGAAAAACAAGCGCGCGCCTCGCTCTGAAAGTTTAAATAAAATACAAAAGGCGTGCAGGCTGCAGCAGTAGGGACGTCAGAGAGGGAGGGAGAGAGAGGCGGAGGGGTGCACCCGCGAGTGGTGCGCGCGCGCACTTGGAAGAGCAGTCTGCTCATTTTCAAGCACTGCACTCGTGCTTGTGGCGCGCCCCTGCTCGCTCCCGCAAGGTGGATGCCGCCACAAGCACGAGTGTGTGCTTGAAAATGACCAGAGCGACGGCTAAAGGTCCTCCTATGCAGCGCATGCGCGCTGCGTAGGCGAGACCTAAAAAGCGGAGGGAGACGTCAGGAGTTACTGAAATTGACAGCCGAGAAGGGGTTCCTTTAACGGATCTGACGGAGATTACAGATAGATTTAAAGAGTATTACTCGACTTTATATAGCTCGCAGAGTGGGGACAATGAAACCGATATCCTAGACTATTTGGCACACATCAAGTTGCCCTGGTTAACAAATGCACACCGGGAACACTTAATGCGCCCACTCGATAAGGAAGAGATAGTAGCTGCTCTGACTGGGATGAAAACCGGCAGCGCGCCAGGCGCAGATGGCTTAACAGTCGCATTCTATAAGGAGTTTAGGGAGGTACTCACCCTGCACCTGGCAACGTTATTTGAAGAGATGAGCGAGAGCGGAATAATGCCGCCCTCTATGAGGGAGGCATTAATAGTAGCAATACTCAAGCCAGACAAACAGCCCAATGACTGCGCATCGTACCGCCCCCTCTCGCTACTCCATGTCGACGTGAAGATCTATGCCAAGATTTTGGCGACTCGCTTAGCACCGTTGGTACCGATATTAGTGGCGCCAGAACAAGCAGGGTTTGTCCCTAGTAGAAATCCGACTTATAATCTTCGTACGGTATTCGGGGCAATCCAGCGCACACAGCATGACGTGCAGGCAGTTGCAGTGTTCCTTGATATGGAAAAAGCGTTCGATTCGGTGGAATGGACGTACATGAAGCATGTCCTGATGAGATTAGGTCTAGTGGAGATATTTCTTCAGATGGTGGGAGTCCTTTATAATTCCCCCACAGCCAGGATGAAGATCGGCAATAGGGTCACCGATCCGATAAGAACAACAAGAGGCACGCGCCAGGGATGCCCGTTATCCCCGATTCTATATGTGCTGGTAGCGGAGCCACTGGCCTGTGCAATCCGGGTGTACCATAGTGGCAGGGGTATACGATTCCCGGGGTATGCGCTGGAGAAGTGTGGCTCAATGGTTAGAGCGGCAGACCCTGATGCAGAGATCTGGCCAGGGACCAGGGTTCAATTCCCGCCTCGGCGGGTCTTGGGCTCAACTTCCTCGGACCGGATAATTCTCGCCTCGGTGCCTATTCTAATCATGGGTCCCAATCTGCAACTCTGGGCAATAGCTTGCTTAATCTCCACAACGGCCCCACCAGCGCTGGGATGCCTGGCTTCACCTTGGGGGTGCCCAGGAGTGGACATTTCACAGGGAAAAGCCAGGAAGGGTTCCACAGCGGTATGCGTTCAGCTCCAGGAAGCCTCAGGGTAGCAGTGCGCTTTACAAGTACAAATTCATTCAATTTCCACATATGCTGATGATACATTGCTATACGTGAAGGACCCCAACCTAAACCTGTCACCAATATTACGGGAGGTAGTTAAGTTTGGTACGATGTCAGGGTTGAAGGTTAACTGGACTAAATCGATCATCTTTCCCCTTACGCCTGCTACGACTCCCTTCACCCCGGATTATCCGTTGAGATGGACGACAGAGCCGGTGCGATATTTAGGAATTATGATACATACCGACTCCGAGGTAGTGATGAGGGAAAACTACGGAGTGGCAGTTAACAGACTGGAGGAGGATGTGGATAGATGGATCCGGCTCCCATTGTCTCTGGCGGGGAGGGTCTCGATTATGAAAATGGTGATATTGCCTCGTTTTTTGTTTCTATTTACTAATATACCTATGGTCCTGCCCGCTCCTACTTTTGCATGCTGCATACTTTACTAATTAGACTAGCCTGGGCTGGGAAGAACACATGGGTGAAATGGGACATTCTTACGCTTCCCTACCACTTGGGAGCCCCGGACCTGGACCTATACTATAGGGCGGCGCAAGCCCATTACTGGATGCACGGCCTTCCTGGCACCCCTCATATCCAGATTGAGAAAGCGGTGGCCGCACCCTCCCCACTGCCAGCTCTAGTATTTAATCCTCCTGATCGCAGAACGGGCATTCTAGATTCTATTAACACGACAGTCCATGCATGGCAACACCTTCTGAAAACACAAGCCGGTGCCATTCTGTACTCTCCATTGACTCCATTGGATTGGTGTCTCTGGCTCCCGCCGTGCAGAGATAGTGGGGTGACTCGGGCGTTAAACTCATTAAAGATACTAGTAATAGGAGACATTTTCTCAGAGGGCAGAATGAAAACATGGGAAGAAGTTGAGACAACGGAACACAATGCCTCGCTGCTCAGCAAATTCCAGTACCACAGAGTACGACATGCACTGCTGGAACTCCTGGGCAGCGACTTAGCTGAGCCGCCTGAAGTGGTTGCACTTACTCATTTGATTAAAACCGAATCACCGACCAAGATAGTATCTAACATTTACAAACTGGCTCAGGGATATAGGGCAAACCACTACACTAAGGCCCGGTTTGCTTGGCAGGCAGACCTGGGAACAGACCTCGATGACACAACGTGGAGATACTGCTGCGAAAGCACGAAGCGGAGCTCCTTGAACGGACGACACAGGCTGATCCATTTTAAATTCTTAAATAGGGTCTACTACACACCTGAGAGGCTGCATAGGTACGGATTGCGCGACTCTACAGAGTGAGCACGGAGGAGCTCAGGTGGCGGACTTTTTCCATCTAGCTTGGTTATGCCCAGGGATAGCCGACTTTCGGGCTCTGATATTTAAACAAGGGGGAGATGTCCTCGACATGACACTGTCACCTGACCCCCTGCTAGTACCTAAAGCAGTTAGAAGGTTGGCACTGCTGATAGCTAAGCGCAGGGTAGCGATTTGCTGGTCCCGTGGACCGACCCCTACGGCCACAAGCTGGTCGAAAGATATGATGTATTGCTGCACACAAACAGAAAATTACAGCGAGATGCTCCCCCCACGAAATCGTCCTAAAAACGTTTGGGGACTGTATCAAACATACCTGCACGCTAAAGACACTGAGATGGAAAATGCAGAGGCACCAGTGGGGTGGCGATGTGAGGATGGGCAGTGATGGAGGCTGTAGATAATGTTGCTATAGGCATGTGGTCTGAGTGTATAACAGCTGGGCTGAGATAAGTTAGCTGGGATGTACGGTAAACTCGGGAACGAAACGAGAATTGTGATACAAGTTGCAGCACTGCTATTATGTGTTGAGGTGGGTGAAAAAAGGCGAAACAAGGTTAGACAATGACTACTATAACTAGTTTACGTGAAAGATATGAGATACGCTCTGTAAAACACCTGTATAATTTGTGATGTATGCAAAACGACTGACCCTTTGTTATTGACAAAATGTTAATAAAGTTATTAAAAAAAAAAAAAAACTCCTTATCGCTGTCGGGGAGGGACACACTTCTAATCGCTGTTGGGGGTAGGAACCTAGAGGTAACAACTGAGGATTTTGAGCCATCTGAGCCACAAATCAATCATGAGGCTCGCATTCTGTGGCGCCCTCTACTATATCAGTGACAACACATCACTGCTTTAAACTACTAATGCCGACTGGTGCAGCTGGGCTATATCAAAAACTGACATCAGCGTTTAGTTCCAGAAAACTAGAGCCATATTCTATTCATGCTTGCGCTACAGAAGTACTGAAACACACATACATACATGTGAAAACAAGTTAATGGGAGTAATCCTGGACCGGTTCAAAGAACCTGTTAGCATCTATAAGCTGGTCTTTATGTTTGAAGGACTGTCAATTAAACAAGCGAGTTGCTGGAACCGGGAGACCTTCGCTGCCGCTTCTGAAACTTAAATGTTGAAAGACACCCTCCTCTTGAAAACAGCATTTTCATCCAACTAAACAATTTGTAGTCAGTGGAATATAAACATGTCCTATTCCATTGATGGAGTCAAGGAAACAAGATTGGTAGAGGCATTCATAGATCCGCCACCGTCTCCCTTGCAGGTGCCCTTCGCCATGGATCCGCTGAAGCAACCGTGGAGGATGCTCCTTCTCACACCTGGCGGCAAACCCTTGGAACAACCTTCCTCTGCACCTAAGGACCACCTCATCACTCCGGCAATTCAGGAAAGGACTCAAGGCCTGGATGTTCGAATGAGCAGAGCTTCACCAGCAGTCAGCTACTCCAGCGCCTTGAAAGTCTCACGGGTGATTTGTCAAGCTTTGCAAATCCTTGATTGAAAATTTGCATGGCAGAAAGAAAAAAAAAAAAAAGGAGTGCTGATGACAGATACACAAGTTGACAGCACAAGGAGTGGCAATTTC
This sequence comes from Calotriton arnoldi, assembly GCA_963921515.1. Classification (NCBI taxonomy): domain Eukaryota; kingdom Metazoa; phylum Chordata; class Amphibia; order Caudata; family Salamandridae; genus Calotriton; species Calotriton arnoldi. Next base: position 105,648 of record CAWUFW010000456.1, on the reverse strand, counting down.
AGGGAGGAGGTATCAGAAAAACCAGACAGCTGAGTATTGCAACCCTGTAATTAGTCAAGAGATAACTACAAGTTCTGACAAAGGCGTCCAAATAGAGTGAAGATTAGTGGGTAAACTAACCCTCTTCTCTGATATGGTATTTTGGGACCCCCGGACTGGGAAACTGTTCTAATCTTTCTCCAGAATTCAAATCTGTAAGGTTTCACAGTATAGGGCTTTAAAGCCTCTTTTTGGCTGAATCATTCCTTATGTACGCAGCCCTATTATAAGCAATTTTTTTTTCTTTCGTTTTATATATCGCGAACTAGACCCAAAGATATCGGGTATAAGAGCGCTTTACATAGCACCAGTTTCGTTACACAATGACACATTCATTTTTGTTAGGCACGGGGAGATTAATTGATTTGCCCATTATCACAGGATGTGGAGCGTTGTTGCCGAGACTCGAACCCGGTTCCCCAGCTTCGAGGTCGACCACTCTAGCCGTAAGGCTACATCCTCTCCCCTAAATTGCGACTTACTAGACAACACCAGAGAGCACACAGCTTATATAATCTGGGTTTAGCTCACAATCTTGATGAACCAGCGATGACTCAAGGGTTGAGGACTTACAATGGTTGACACCGTGCTTTACCGACCTGGGTTTAAGCAAGGGCTGCACCTAAAATGAGTGACCAGGTTGTCGAAATTCAGTCCCGAGCAGAACAAAATTTGTTAGCAGGAAATATAAACTAGAAACTGAGTCAATGCAAAGTATCAAGCACTAAATAAAAGTGTTTCAGTGCCAGAGAGCATTCGGACTTGAAGCCACGTTGACTAGCCACATGCATCCTTCTTGCCAGATGCCCAGAATTTGCATCCATATATTACCACGGAGATGAAGGTGCCAAGATTCCTGGATGCCGCTTTCCAGACAGCGAGAGTGGCCAAGTGGCAGCTTTTATTTGTCCTTTAATATTTATTCAGGTAAGCAGCTCTTAGCCATCTCACCAGATTATGCTTTAAAACCGGAGGCCTGACAAGCTCTCCAAGCTAAGCATGGACACCACCCAACACCATTAAGGAACTTGCCATTTAAATTCGACACATGAACGGCAAGGTGCTGCCATGAAGCGCTTAACATTTCAGCTGGTCTGATTAATGTATGCGCCCCTGTAAAAAATAGACATTTAAAAATGATATTGAGTTTCACGCTTTAAAACAGTTCGCATTTCAGCGAGGCACGAGGACTGTGCTAAATTAACAGATACTCTAATTCAAGCTAAGTTTCAATTATTGGAACAGAATTGTCTACTAAGAAAAGGTGTTGAAACTTAACTGTTCTTCACGAAATTCTCTTGCTACCCCTTGTTCTGATGGTGCTCTTAGAGTTATCATAAAAGAGAATTAGGAATCATCTTACTCCATTGTTTAACAATCTTTTTATTAAACAAGCTCACCATACAGTATACAAACAGAGTTCACTGTGAACACAATGTTACATTTCAGCATACATCGTCCCATGATAGTGGTCAAAGTACGGAGATCAAATGAGTCCAGGTGATCTATAGAAATTCCCCAATTTGTGTGAATCCGAGGCTGCCCATGTTCATGTATTTTGTTATACAGTTCCGTTTCTGCTATACTTGGGTACGTCATGGCCCCCAATGGTGCTCTACTGTAGTTCTTCCAATGGGACCATATTTTCTCCCACTTTCTGTGGCACCCTCAAGCTTTATAGATCACTTCCTCTGCCCTCTGACACCAGTCCATATCAGCTTCCCACTCCGCCACAGACGGGGGAAGTGAAGACCCCCCCCCACCTCCTTGCTATGTTTCGTTTCGTCACCCCTGTCGCCAATGCCAACCAGATTTTGTTAAGTCGAGGCCAGTCTTCTTTGCCCTGGATCATCAGAAGCAATCACTTTGCATTCATGGGTACCCTCACCCCCAGGGCCCTGGCCATCACAGCCGTTACATCCCGCTAGTACCTGGGGATCACAGGGCACTCCCAGACTTGGATATGGTAAAAGGACCCTTCCTGTGTACATACTCTTGCACATTGGGATGCCTCCACCGCCCCCAGTCTGTGAAGCAGTGTTTGCGGATAGTAAGAGCGATGTAGGACTTTCAGCTGTATTAGCCGAAATCTGGCTCGGATCGCTATGTCTCAGGGACTCACAATAACATTGTTATCAAATTCATTTACTGATAGGTTCTTATTGGAGTGTCTTAGAAACTACTTTTTAATTCCCTTCCCTAACTTAAATTGTTGTAACGAGGAAAGGGGAGAGGTACGGGGGGGCTTGCTTCCATTTTTTAAGCTACGCCCTCCCCCAAAAACCAAACAAAACGAGGCTTTTCCAGTAAGTATTAATAAACATTCCAAATAATTAAATGTTCTGGACGAGCTGGTCCCATTCAGTAAAGTGAATGTTAGTTACTAACAATGTATTTTTAAGATTGAAAAAAGGTGTTTTTCTGAACTCTTAATAGTAAATGGAGGGCAAGTATGATAATATGATTGGAAATCAATTTAGGAGGCAACTTAGAAAATATTCCCACTTGCTCCATATGACAAAAATATTTCCCCAAATAAACATTAACACAGCATGTAAATCATATATAAAACACAAACCACTTTAAAACCTTAGAGTATTTAGTGCATCCCTTGACTACAACTCCTCCAACTGAACCGGGACAAAACTCAGTTGACTTCATAGCTAAACTGTGTTTAACAAGGGTAAAAGGATGCCATTTTCACAACAGATATTCTGAAAACTGAAAAATGCAGCGCCCCACAGGGTTCGGATTCGACATCTCAAGTCAATCAGCTAGGTTCTCTCCGCCGATCCTACGTTGGGGCAATGCAGCGCCCCACAGGGTTCGGATTCGACATCTCAAGTCAATCAGCTAGGTTCTCTCCGCCGATCCTACGTTGGGGCAATGCAGCGCCCCACAGGGTTCGGATTCGACATCTCAAGTCAATCAGCTAGGTTCTCTCCGCCGATCCTACGTTGGGGCAATGCAGCGCCCCACAGGGTTCGGATTCGACATCTCAAGTCAATCAGCTAGGTTCTCTCCGCCGATCCTACGTTGGGGCAATGCAGCGCCCCACAGGGTTCGGATTCGACATCTCAAGTCAATCAGCTAGGTTCTCTCCGCCGATCCTACGTTGGGGCAATGCAGCGCCCCACAGGGTTCGGATTCGACATCTCAAGTCAATCAGCTAGGTTCTCTCCGCCGATCCTACGTTGGGGCAATGCAGCGCCCCACAGGGTTCGGATTCGACATCTCAAGTCAATCAGCTAGGTTCTCTCCGCCGATCCTACGTTGGGGCAATGCAGCGCCCCACAGGGTTCGGATTCGACATCTCAAGTCAATCAGCTAGGTTCTCTCCGCCGATCCTACGTTGGGGCAATGCAGCGCCCCACAGGGTTCGGATTCGACATCTCAAGTCAATCAGCTAGGTTCTCTCCGCCGATCCTACGTTGGGGCAATGCAGCGCCCCACAGGGTTCGGATTCGACATCTCAAGTCAATCAGCTAGGTTCTCTCCGCCGATCCTACGTTGGGGCAATGCAGCGCCCCACAGGGTTCGGATTCGACATCTCAAGTCAATCAGCTAGGTTCTCTCCGCCGATCCTACGTTGGGGCAATGCAGCGCCCCACAGGGTTCGGATTCGACATCTCAAGTCAATCAGCTAGGTTCTCTCCGCCGATCCTACGTTGGGGCAATGCAGCGCCCCACAGGGTTCGGATTCGACATCTCAAGTCAATCAGCTAGGTTCTCTCCGCCGATCCTACGTTGGGGCAATGCAGCGCCCCACAGGGTTCGGATTCGACATCTCAAGTCAATCAGCTAGGTTCTCTCCGCCGATCCTACGTTGGGGCAATGCAGCGCCCACAGGGTTCGGATTCGACATCTCAAGTCAATCAGCTAGGTTCTCTCCGCCGATCCTACGTTGGGGCAATGCAGCGCCCCACAGGGTTCGGATTCGACATCTCAAGTCAATCAGTTAGGTTCTCTCCGCCGATCCTACGTTGGGGCAATGCAGCGCCCCACAGGGTTCGGCAACATTTCCTATTTTATTCTATAACTTCTCCCAATTGACTCATCTGCTCATGAAAAAGGGTTTGCATTTTTCACATATACAGTTTGAAACAATGTATTAGTTTTATCAGATAGACCTTAGTGCAATAGTATCAGGCATATAATACAGATCATAAATGACGTGCACTACATATACAGTAATTTGCTTTAAAATGCAGATGTACATAGATAATTATAATAAATAGATTAAAATATAGGTTAAAAAGGAGAAATACCCAGATAACTATAATAGATTAAAAGGAATAATCCATATATCTCATATGACGTGCATCCACAAGCATTCAAACATATTTAAACTACTATAAATGTCATACATATCTTAGGTCCACTAAAGCTATACAATAAAACTATAACATAAATCTCTCCTCCCCCGATGACCCAAATGGTTTGGTTTTGAAATCATGGGGATAGACTGGACAATCAGGAATTTCTGTGGTTCCAGATACGGTGTGTTGGTGGTTTAGTTCAAATTTCTCAAAGCTTAACTACCAGAAATATATCACTCAGTTACTTTTCAACATTCCCAATTGTTGGGACTCTAGTTACTGGGATCCTGGCCTGCTCCTCTAATCATAGTAAGAAACCGAGATGTTCAATTAAATTCCAACGTATTGCTCTAATTTCCCAGATTGCAAAATCTTGTTCTTTGCATCCTGCCTCCTCTTCCCTTTTAACACGCAGCGCGTTATTCTCCCACCCAGGGCCTGAAGAACATTTACATTATTTTTTGGGTGTTGACCATAAGCTTGTGCAATGACCACCATGTTTAGATTTTATTTTCCCAAAAGGTCATATGTTCGACTGAGGCGTCACATTGTGTTTTATATTTGATTTGTCTGCACTACTTGTATTCACCAGTGATTTGCATTTTTAATCTATAATCACAAATTGCACAATTACTGTTACAGGCAAGTACTGCTTTCCTTTTCCGTGTGAACCTACTATAGATTCACCAGTCGTGCACCAGCTGGAAAGCAGTAGCTATTCCTCTGGGGTGGGTCTGCTGTTTGAGTTGTTGAAAACCTTGGCCTACACTGGTATGAACCCAAAGTTGTGATGCACTTGCATACATTGCTCTTCAACAGCAAGGGCCCGCACTTCGATATTGTGAAATGAGAAGTGAATAGATCCTAAAGAGGTCACTTTCAAACCCAAAAATGTTAAACAAACATTTGCATAGGTTTGCTTTAATATGAACTCTGCTCCAACAGGGTTAAAATGCTTTACAGATCCCATCAACCAATCCTGTTAGATACAATAGGAGACGTGTATATACATTATTTAATCATGTTTACAAGGTGTGTTATTGAGTGAAGACTAAGAAAAAAGTGTATTTTAATCACAAGATTCCCTGCGTGTCACAACGAAGTGGGTTATTGGCTAGAGTACCCAATGAAGAGCTCAGGAAACAAAGCCCATCACAACAATACACATTTTGTATCCAATGGACTACCTGAAATAATTCAGTATTACATATTTGGACTACACAAATTATTTCCACAACGTTCCAAGAAACCAGTGATTCCAAAAACAAGCTGCATGAAGCAGCTCTAAGAAACCATTAAACTCAGAAATGTAAATAACCACAACATCCTGTTTAAACTGTTTAGACCCATACGCCATATGTATTACTGTTGCCCTAAACGTAGGCAGACATGAGCGCCCTACAGGTTGTCCATCAATGGTAACACAAATCCAATATGTTAAAGAAGCTCAACTTCTCAAACCCCACACATTTCTGAAGAAGTAGATGTTAGAGGTGAAATATAATGAATCTCTCTTCCTCCAAGAAACAAGCAGTTTAAGTTAGGAACACCCAAGGGAAGGCATGAAAACTCACATGGTCTCTCCCGTCTTGGCAACATGACAAAGGAATTCGTCCAGCACAGGACACACTTCCTTCTTCACTCGCTTGTCAAAATCTAAGAGAAAAGAAAATGATTTCAGAACACAAAACAAGAGGCACACAGGTTGAGAAGCAGCTTCAGCAGCAGTTACTGCAAACAACATGCAAATAATTTGGGATGGGTGGGGAAATGGGGAGGGGAGTACAGAAATTCAGATCGTCCATTACCCATTAAATAAATTAAAGACAAATGCAGATGGTAACATGCCCATGTTTGTGTTGGATCAAAATGGGTAGTGCACAATCTGTTGCACTTTCCCCCAACACAAATATGTTTAGAAGAGGCCTAAGAGAGTTCTGAACTTTGATACAGTCAGAGTATGTGGGGACATGGCGGCCTTTATTTGCATTGCAGTCACCAATGGTTTCCAGCAGATGCCAATGCACACAAACAGTAAATTGAAATGGCTGAACATGATAAACCGTCAAGGTAGTAAGTAGTACATGAAGCGCCCCCCCTTTCCAAGAAGCACTGTTGCTAAACCCCATGTGCCCTCCAATCAGAACACCTGAACCACCATGCGCCCGACCTAAGCTTATTTGTGATTTTATAAGGCACACGTGGCATAAAGAGCAGTGTACAGCAAGTACATAAACAACTACATAACAGGCATTCGGCTAGACGAAAAGAGGAGATGTAATATTTATTTAAATACAAAAAGATCTGAACAGTAAGAAGTAATGGACTGGAAAATAAGAAAAATTTACATAATTATAAAGTAACATCCTTAACATCTAGAAGGAGACAATTTACTGTCAAGGGCTTTGTGCGAAAGAAAGGCAAGTCAAAGCGTCACCTGCCATGGCCCTGCACAAACCAGAACGTACACCCTTCATCATAATACAAGTCTGTAAAGAACAAAAAGCGAACTGAAAAGAGAAAAAAAAAAAAAAAAGATTGGGCACCTCTAGAGGGCTCACGTGAATGTTGTGATCATGAGAAAAGAAAAAAAAGTGAAAAGAAATAAAAATGTCTCCCAACCCTTATAAGGTGGCGGTGACACTTTCCCCACCTCAAAAGGGTGGAGCCAAGCTGCCCACCCTACTGTGTCCTACGAACCAGGGGCGGTAATCACCCACTATGGAGCAGTTAAGTTACCCGCATCAACCCTCCACAGGCAGTGCCAGTTTCTGCATGGACAAAATTGCTCCATTATTGGCAGATGAATGACAAGGACTTCCGAAAGCCTGAGATTTGTTAAAATGTGCAGCATCCCGAATAACCCCATGGAGATTTCAGACCATCTTTAACAATATTTCTTTCAATATTAAGTACAGTTAACCAAGAAGGACAATGGAGTGTCTGGACAGCGCGAACTATGGTTCCTTTCATCATAAATAGAGTTACCACGCCCTGCAATCGGAAACCTCGATTGAGGAGCGATGTTACAGTGTTTAGTAGCAAAAGCCACTGTGCCTGCTCCAACCAAAATTCAGAAGTGAGAGATGAAAAGTCCAGATCTAGCGGCAGTCTTGTCAGGAGTGCTCAATCAGACTGGCACTCTAGATCTCCAGTGTCACTGCTTTTCTCCTCCTCCCTCTTTGCTTTTATTTATAGTAGTGTATTAACAGAATGATTATTTTACCAAAAACAAATTTAAAAATCAATCAGAACAATAATAGCCAAAATAAAATGCGACTACATTCCAGAACGAGTTGCAACGACCAGACTCTTAAGGAACAGCTAATTAATACAAAGGGTGATCAGAAGTCCATTTCCGCCCCGTAGAAGAATATCTACTGTAATTAAACGATTCTTGATAGGAACATTTACTATGCTGATTTTCAATATGTATTGGCAATGTTGATAGCTCTTGCTTTTGATCGTGATAACATTTGTCAATCTTTGAGGAACGTGCCATTTGCCTTCCACTGTCATAGAAAGAAAATCTAATAATAAAGCAATTTCTTAAGCTAGAAGATTATGGAAGCTGTCAGTAGGACCCCTCTGCTGAACACAGTGTATTAGGGCTACCTGAAAAACAAGCGAGTAAGATGATTACATTTGTACTGTCCTAAAAGGCCCAGTAGATACTTTTGAAAAAGGCCAGCATTCTCATTACAACTTTAAGAATTGATCGTTAACTGGGTCTGCGGAGATCTGATTTGCAGGTTATACAAATGCCAGACGATCAACAAAGCAACTACTCAAAATCAAGGGCAATGTTGCCATAGGTCAGCGAGCATACATAAGGGGAGGAAATTTACAGAAACGTTCTGGTCACCTCCAGTTCGAAGCATATAGGGAGAAATTCATGGGCCACTAATCCAGCAATCCTCACGTTAGGACCAGCATATATGGCAGGGATGAACATCATGCCTTAGGAAGGACCCCACAGATGGAGAGCACCTCCACAATGAAGGTCCCAGTTCATGTTCTCTCAAGGTGCAGAAGAGAAAATGAAGTCACCGGACCCCAGCCCCCTCAATCCATGAATCAGCTCCAAGTAGGCGTGCACTACAAGGCATCGGCCACTGACCCAGGAGTGAATGGAGGGCACAGAGTAGGATCCAATTTGACAGTCAAAGGGGCAGGACTTGCTCACAAAATGTAGTCCACCCACACTGCCACAAGGCTATCGCTTTACATTCAGGAATTCAAAGTCTTGCAGGCAAGGTGGACCTAGCGGACGGGCCTAAAAGCTAGTTGCAAATGCTTCTTTCTGCCTCACAATTTCTTACGCTACCTTTCCAAAACAAGCTCAGGTCACCACTGGGTAGTGGGTACCAAAGAACGGAGAGGTGCACGCTGCCCATAATGGAAAAGTGAGGATACTATCCTTCTCATGTTTAAGACAGGGCCGCAAGAGCATGTGAGGGAAAGGCGCTGGGAGATTACATGGTGCTCTGAATAATGTTAAATGATAGCCGGCCTTAAGGTGAGGCAGGGTCGGTCAATGGCCGGGTTTGACCAGCTGTACAATGACACTTTTAAACAAGCTTCAAAAGTAGGATCCACAATCATCCCTGGATGTGATCGAGTTAGCAATGTCATTTGATGGTCTTCATTAAAAAAAAAAAAATTAAAAAGCGGGAAACCTCGTGGGATGTGTAATCAGTTACACGAACCAAACAGTTAACTTTGGTAAAATGCAGGTATAAAAATATGAAGGGATTACCACTAGGGCGCTATTTGCATTCAAGATTCTGAAACAGATGTGTAATTCTGAAAAACATTGCAAATAGTGAATATCACGCCAAATATCATCTTTACCTGGGGTAGGGTACTCAGTAGATGCATGCGGTTAGTGTTTTCCCAACGGTAAGTGCAACACGTGTTTGCAACCAGCATTCAGAGGCTTAACACCCCAACCAACTCATTTTTAGGTCTCGCGCCTAGCGTTGCAGTGCGCAACGTTGCTCGCGCAGCGCGAGACCTCTTGTATGGGGTTTTGAAACTGACCTAGGAATCGCACACGCTCGTGCGATTCGTTTTTCCCCCGGCTATTGGGCTTTGCGTGTGTCTTTATAAGAAAGACAGCACGCAATTGGGCAAAGGCGGGCGCATGTCCCGCCTTTGCCGCGCCCATTCCCACCAGTGTCTAGCACTCGCAGCAGCGCGCGTTCGCCTCGCTGCCGCGCTCCATATCCCCCCCCCGCTCCTTTGTGGTGCGCGCGCACCACTGGTTTGTTAAGCTGCTTTACTCTCGTCGCTGCTTCCGTCCTCCCACCACCCTCGGATACAAATGCAGCGTTTAAAAGTTGCGGGGTAATTTCTATTCTGCCGCTTAATACTGTGGTTTATGTGTGGGTGGACATGCTCACTTTAATGTGTTTGTTTTCTCCAACATTGAATGTTAGGCACATTGTGCTCTTACGTGGCAGCAGGCTCCTCATATTGTTAGTTTATTGCCCCGTAAATGAGAGCTTTGAATGAACTGTGGCAGAGGCACTGGGCTTGGTTTACTGTTTGAGGAGTGGAGAGCCCAGGTTGCTGTGCTTCTGTCCGCTGCGCAGCACGCTATAAGAATAGCGTCTGCGCGTTTTGCTTTAAGCAGGGGGGATGGGACCGGTCAGTTGCCACAGCTTGATGAGGAGTCCTCAAAATACACCACGCTAATTGCGGCTGCGCGTGAAGTTTCTTGGCGAAACACCCCGGATGACGGGTACTCCTACGTCTTGTAGCGCGAGTACAACATGAACTCTTAAATTCCACACCGTATGCAGTTTAGGGAACATCATAAGCACCAATAAAGTAATTTGAGGGCTGCAGCTGAACTGTGAACATAATTCACCATAAAGAACGCTGCGCGATATGTAAATAGGATGCTGCTTTCATGGCTCATTATTCTAATCTTGCGTGTTGCTAATGGTGCCATTGCCTGCTGTGAAGGACATCACAGGGCGCAAACGTGTCTTTCTCCTCATTTCCCTTTCGAATGGGGTTTTTGCACTTTTATATAACCTTTATGAATTTTTGGGAGTAACGCTGTATTTTAGAAGGGATGTCTGTCCTCCCTCTTGCGTCCTCAGACTGCATGCTCTGGCCAGTCGCTTCCTGGACACTGAGTGCTCTGCGGGGAGAGGGGGCTCGCTCCCCAAGCTTACAGCAAAATCTTCCCAGCGCCAGCATTTAACCAGAGGCAGCTGCAGGGCTGGGTCAGCCTTCTTCTCAGCTCTCCTCACCCGCCACTTAGCCTCCTCCCCTCACCTCCTCTATAACAGTTTCGTCTTTTTCTGTGCTGCGGGCAGAAACAGCAGAGGAGTTTGTATTCCATATTCTATAATGTACCCAGGTTTACAAACAGCACTGAACACCTATCGGACTGTGGTTTGTTTTGGTTTTGTCATACAAAAGGGTGTAGAAGTGGTTTGCTGTATTTGAATACATTCTTCCTTTCAGTCATGCACTCTCGTTGGGAGGTGGGTGTTCTGTTTGGGAATATTACAAAAGGGACTTTCCGTCAGCCTCCATCCTACACACACGGAAAGGCAGCCTCATTAAGTCTGTGGGCTTTGTATGCACTACATTTAATCTTAATGGTGGGGCACAATTTAAATCACCGAGGACATAGGTGTGTAAAAAGGGTTCTCAAATTTGACCCCTCTTATTAGCAGACAGGAAAGACCAATGCCTCGCAGGGCCCTCAAGCATACCAGACATGGCCTTTATAGGACCAGATGTACACAATTTGTTTTCTGTTGTAACACAGCGGCTTAGTCTTATCCTTGTTCTATTGTATTGGCCTTTAGTTATTCTTCATACTCCGACACTGTATCGAAGCGCTTATGTGGGTGAATTACAGGTAGTCCCGGACGAAATTTCAGGTATTTCAGGAATGTCAAGTTGTGCTTTTTAAGTGAAATTCATAAAATTATGTTGTCACGACGCATAAGCATTTGCTGCAAAATTGTACAGTGGGAGCATGGGAACACAGTGTACGACCAAAACACACACATCTATTAAAGCGGGCTCATCTTCAGCATTCCACGGTAAGTGCAACCATTGTTTCTGATTGAATGTATGTCATGAGTCGTAATGCAAGCAAGAATAAGCACTGGCAAATTCAAAAGCTCCTGCTGCAGATTCTCTGGTCCGTGGCAGGAATAGGCTTATCACATAAAGTCGAGGGTTGAAAGCGGTGTACCAAAAGCCTCTTATGTATATTGTTAACAATAGTTAATTATTCTTCAATAGTGGATTCTTTCATATGTGCTATCAAAACTAGACCCTTACCTCTGATTCGTATAATTAGGCTAAATGGAGGGCCCTCAAAATCTTGCGCCACAGTACAACTCCACATGCTTCCCTCATAATAACAATACCCTGGCCTTTACCACCAGAAAGGGTAATAACTGTATGGTATGTCTTGCTAATCCTTTATTTATAAGGTGTGCTCTAAAACTACCCTAAAGTGGCTTTCCTGCCCAGTGTGAAAAAGTGACTTTCTTGAGGAGGAATAAAATACTCAATCTGTCATTTCTTCAGAGCAACCTTTTATTTATATATTTTTTTATTTTGCTCAGTCAATCTTCAACTCTAGCTTGTTGGTGTAGTTATCTTGTTTATTTATCCCAAAGTGGTGTTAATAATTTAGAGGCTTAGGAATGTACTCTAAGCCTCGTTTGTTAATTAAAGCATCGCAGCTGAATTTTGAAATTTCTTTTTTACAAGCATGACCAAGAGAACATTATAAGAGATCAAAGTTGTGAACAAGTTGCTCATGGACACCTTTGGGTAAATAAATGACCAGGGAAATAGACAGCCATTCCCCTTTGTACCTCTACAAATGTAGAACTTGTTTCTCTGTTCCCATTGGTAATTCCTTATTCTCAGTCCTCGTCTAGACAGTGCTAAAGCTGTGTCTCCTGTCATAGTGGTAATTCCTAATTTTTAGTCCTCTAGGCAGTGCTGCAGCCGTGTCTCCGGTCATAGTGGTAATTTCTCATTCTTAGTCCTCTAAACAGTGCTGCTAGCTGCTTCTCTGGTCTCATCTGTAATTCCTCATTCTAAGTCCATAGACAATGCTGCAGATGCATCTTTGGTACTATCAGTAATTCCACATTTTAAGTCCTGTAGCCAGTACTGCAGCTGTCTATTCATATATCCACTACACTCCAAACCAAAACACATAGATAAAAGACATTGTCATTTACGCCAATAGCTCTAACTCTGACAAATGCGAGACCTATTGCATTGCAAATGCTTGTTATATAAGGGTGCCTTTTGTGCAGAGAAAGGCAGTTTGCTCTTTATGGCTAGCTCTTATTTATAGGGAAAAGGCGAACTGAGTTAGTTTACTTCGTCTGAGATTGGAATTATTAAGCAAAGGACTGAACCAAACTACCGAAAAACGGAGTCCTACACTTACATATCAGAATTAGTCATTCTTACTAAGAAAGTCTAATCCAGATGCTGAAAAATACCAGTTTGGGTTTACCACAGAAGGAACAGTTTAAGTACAGGCCTACTTCTAGGATGGCAGTTCAGCCCTCTGCGGACATGACATCACCTGGTGGGGACAGGGTGTCTGCCCCGCCCCTTCTTTTCATGGAGCAAAACTATTAAGCATCCTTTCGAAGTGTCAACCATCACCATCAATATACCCAGGGCACAAGTCCTAAAAAAAGAAGTGGGGGGACGCTCCAAGTTAGGTGGTGTCCACGGAAGTGACGTCACGACAGGAAGTGACGTCACGAAATTTGCCGGTCTCCGTCTGAAATTCGTGAATACATACAAGATACAAGTAGAGGTATAATACTGCAATAAGTGGCAGTCACACAAAACACAAGAACACACTATACACAGGACCCATTCCTCGGATTACACGGTTATTAGACTCGGGCCGTAGGCACTACGGGCATCTGTCGGGGTCCCTGGAAGTGACATGCTCGGCGTGTTGACAGCGCAGCTCCTTGAAGCCTTGGCGCCTCGGCTGTGCTCTGAGAAAGGCTGGCAAGGGGAGGGCGCGAGGTGGAAGGGGAGATTAGTCTGAACCTCGGGTGCATTTGAAAGACTATCATACGCGCGCAGGTGCAGACTCGGGTACCGGCTCCATCTTTTGGGCAGGGGGGACGGCGTCCACCCGGTAAAATAAGTGGGGGGACGCCGTCCACCCGCGTGGTACCCCGACTCGAGCCCTGAATATACCCTACTCGTTCGCCATCATACTCTCAAGGGCAATCAATATACCCTACTCGGTCGCCTTCTGTCCCCTCAATGTAACAAACTGTCAGCCCTGCCTCAGTCACCTCGCTGGGCAGCAGTAGCACCTCCTCTCTTCAGTGATAGGGTCAATTACCCCTCCCCCAATCCCAGAGCAAGATTGTAACCCCACCCACAAACAACTTGATCAGTAGTGTCAACCACAGGAGCAACTCCCCGCCCCCATGGATCAGTACCGTCATTTTACTACTCGAAAGTAGTAATCAGAGTCATGGGCCCACCCCGCACTACAATGTCAATCCTTCAAAATTGTTAAACGGTCGCAGATTCATCATTCTACCACCCGACAGGGCAGTATCGGTGGCTTCCCTTAATAATCAGCAGGGTCAGCTCCACCTGTCCACTCACAGGGCAGTAGCATCAAACTTCTGATGCCCCCTCCCCCTATTCATCAATGTTGACCCCCCCCTATGAAGGAGCAGTGCCCCCCCCACCCCCTCCCGGCCAGTGGTTTCACCACCTCTCCCCTGGCAACGCTGTCACACCCCAGCCTCCTCTCCATGGTGTCAGTCCCCCCACACATACACACATTCACAAGGAGTCAGCCCCCCTAATATCCATAATACACCCTGTCACTGATCAGTAGTTAGCTTACCACACTCGTGGGCGGGAGGGGGGCACTTTCATACCTCGACCCTCCTCCCTCTCCTGGGACAGTAGTGTCAACCCTGCCCCGCCCCTCAAACTCACTGACAGGGTGGAGGATCCCACCAATCTCTACGGGGGGCACTGCCACATATCAGTAGTGTCAGCATCTCTCACATGGGATGGGGCACTTTCATACCCGACCCTCCTCCTCCTGGGGCAGTAGTGTCACTCCTACGCCTAACACATTGACAGGGTGTCAGAGCCCACCAATCACCACGGAGCACCTTATTACTTATCAGTAGCGTCAGCTTCTTCCTCCTGGGGGGTGGGGGCACTTTCACACCCGACCCTCCTGCCTCTCCTGGGGCAGTGGTGTCACCACTGCCCCCGCCACCCACACTCACTGACAAGGCATCAAAGCCCACCAATCTACACGGGGCACCCTGTCACTGATCAGTAGTGTCAGCTTCCTACACATGGGGGGGCACATTTACACCGACCCCCTCCCTCTCCTCGGACAGTGGTGTCACCCCTGTCCTCCACACACATTGACAGGGTGTCAGAGCCCACCTATCTCTACGGGGCACCCTGTCACTGATCAGTAGGACCAGCTTCCTACACATGGGGGGGGGGGGGCACATTTACACCGACCCCCCTCCCTCTCCTCGGACAGTGGTGACACCCCTGTCCTCCACACACATTGACAGGGTGTCAGAGCCCACCTATCTCTACGGGGCACCCTGTCACTGATCAGTAGGGCCAGCTTCTTCCACATGGGGGGGGGCACTTTTACACCGACCCCCCTCCCTCTCCTCGGACAGTGGTGTCACCCCTGCCCCCACACATTGACAGGGTGTCAGAGCCCACCTATCTCTACGGGGCAACCTGTCACTGATCAGTAGGACCAGCTTCCTACACATGGGGGGGGGCACATTTACACCGACCCCCCTCCCTCTCCTCGGACAGTGGTGTCACCCCTGCCCCCACACATTGACAGGGTGTCAGAGCCCACCTATCTCTACGGGGCACCCTGTCACTGATCAGTAGGACCAGCTTCCTACACATGGGGGGGGGGTGCACATTTACACCGACCCCCCTCCCTCTCCTCGGACAGTGGTGTCACCCCTGTCCTCCACACACATTGACAGGGTGTCAGAGCCCACCTATCTCTACGGGGCACCCTGTCACTGATCAGTAGGACCAGCTTCCTACACATGGGGTGTGGGGGCACATTTACACCGACCCCCCTCCCTCTCCTCGGACAGTGGTGTCACCCCAGCCCCCACACATTGACAGGGTGTCAGAGCCCACCTATCTCTACGGGGCACCCTGTCACTGATCAGTAGGACCAGCTTCCTACACATGGGGGGGGGGTGCACATTTACACCGACCCCCCTCCCTCTCCTCGGACAGTGGTGTCACCCCTGTCCTCCACACACATTAACAGGGTGTCAGAGCCCACCTATCTCTACGGGGCACCCTGTCACTGATCAGTAGGGCCAGCTTCTTCCACATGGGGGGGGCACTTTTAAACCCGACCCCCTCCCTCTCCTGGGGCAGTAGTGTCACCCCTGCCCCCACACATTGACAGGGTGTCAGAGCCCACCTTTCTCTACGGGGCACCCTGTCACTGATCAGTAGGGCCAGCTTCTTCCACATGGGGGGGGGGCACTTTTAAACCCGACCCCCTCCCTCTCCTGGGGCAGGATGTCACACCCACCCCACATACAGGGGGCAGTAGTATAAAAAGCCCCCTCCTAGCAGGACAGCTGCCTCCGTCCCTGCCACCCCACCCCATAGGGCAGTGGGGACACACCGCCCCCAACTCCCAGAGATCAGCAGCGCCCCCTGCACCCACCCCCTACTCCCCGGAGACCTTTGAGAGCCTCCTGCAGCCGGTCCAGGTCCATGGTCATCGCTGGAGCGGCGCGGGGCTCCTCACGTCACCCACACCGGACAGACCGACACCGGAACAAGCTCAGCCCAGCCGCCGCCGAGGCCCTTCACAATAACCAGCCCCCCAACATGGCGGCCGTGACGTCACGCAGGGGGAGCGGCCATAGAGAGGCGACGGGCCAGCGCGCCGCTGCTCCGCCCACCAGACGTAGGGATAGGACTCGACACTAGAGACGGAAGTAGGCTAGTTGTACTAGTTGTACTAGCCCCGCCCATGTCTCCACCCACTGGACAGTCTTCACTAATAGACACTAGAGAGGGACACAGCAAAGGTGCGGACGGCCCCTGACGTCATCTACGGAGGAACGAGAAAACACAGAGCCAATGGCGCCACGCCCGTCTAGAACTAGAGTGGCAACCAATCACCTCTTTTTTACGTCAGGTACCCTTACTAGGGGCGGCTGCAAAGCGGCCATGTTGGAACAGTCCAGCTTCTGACCAATCAAATCACTCATTTGTATGACGTCAGTTTGGGTGGATGTAGTGTTCTGTATTACTTGTATTTTATCTTTATTATTAACAGTACTAGTTGCTTAGTATTTTCTCTATGTTGTTTGTATCTTTACATGATCCATTCTAGAAACTATCTCCAGTTGCTAGAAGAAAGATCAGATGATCTCTGGGCTTTCTCCTGAGCAACTGGGGATGGCTGTGGGTCCCTTCATTTGGAACTTATATCCTTTTAATAAAACTCATTGTTTGAGGCAGCACGATGTCTCCAGTCTCCTGTGTCTACTACCACAATATCACAGTGCAATTTATTTATTTATTTATTTAATGCAATTTTATATAGCGCGGACTTTACCCAAAGGTGTCAGAGCGCTTCACAATAGAACCAAGACTGTTACATGAGGAAATGTACATACTTACACGTTACAAATACAAAAGAGATAGATGAAAAAGTAAAATAAAACAATAGATGGCAGTCACACAAAAATCAAAAACACAATAGGATTCGGATCATACAGGCATAGATTACTGTCACGGGGCTGGTGTACCCAGGGAAAGAATGGACCAGACAAGAGACTGGTGGGAGGTACAGGACGTTATCGCACCTCTTCTTTTCCCACGACAGGACGAATGGATTTGTCCTTCCCGAGCGGACCCCACAGAAATGAGCCCCGGTCCCTTTAACTGGGACTCTGTGGTCGAGGACTCCACCCCCAGGGATGACGTCGCAGCCTTCGGACCAACAAGAGGAGAAGAGGACCGGAAGACGGGGTGTGTCATCACCGGAGGACGAGAGGAGCGAGGAGTGAGAGGAGAAGCGAAGAGTGGAGAACGAGACGGAGAGCGGAGGATAACGGAGAGAACATCAGGCCGTGGAGGATCGGAGGAGAACCGAGAGACGGCGGGAGAGCCAGGAGGCTACCAGGAACACGCTTCGCCCAGCCACGCTCCAGGAGGAGCATGGCTAGCACAGGTACGAGAGCGGTTCGCAGGCTGGGTAGGGAGGCGGGAGAGGCCTGAAGCGTAGAGGCTCCAGCTCCTTACCGGACCTTGTATATATAAATTCCCCTACCCGACACCGTCACTCCTCTCCGTTAGAAGTGTATCACTGGTTTTGGGTTGCTCCTTCACTCCCTTTCCCTCCAAGCGCACAACGTCGCAAAACCACTTACCCACTGTTTTCCTCTTCCATTTTGGGGTTCTCGAGTGAAACATCGCTACCATCCTGCTCCTTGGAACTTACGGAGGGAGAACGACTCGTATCCGTCAAAGAAGGCACCAGAAGACGGGGAAAACCGGGAGGAGGCGTACCGGTTGCTTTTGTGTTTACACCTGCATACTGGCTACACGTAGGAGACAAGTGCTCCATAAAATAAAACCTACTTTAACTCGCCCTATTGTCCCGCCCCGTATTTCTGATCCGTTACAATTACATATTTACAACATTGTAAGAACTTCCTTGAGGGGCATGAAAAGGGATGCATTAATTCTGGAAGTGTCTTTGGAAGAGAAGAGATTTAAGGTCAGCTTTGAAAGTCCGGGTAGAGGTGGTGGTACAGAGTAGTGGAGGAAGCGAGTTCCAGATTCTGACCGCATTGCCTGAGAAGGATTGAGCCATCGATCTTTCCCTTTTAAAGGTGGGGGGCTCAAGCAGTAATTTTTCCACATTACGTGAAGGTCTAGAGCCTCCAGAGATTTTAAGTTTATTTGCCAGGTATCGAGGTGAGGAAGTGTGCAGGGCTTTGTGGGTGATACAGGCAAGCTTGCAGATTGATCTTGCTTCAATGGGAAGCCATCGAAGAGAAAAAAGTATGGGTATGATGTGGTCACTTCTTTTGGCCCCAATGACAAAATGAGCCGCTGAATGGAGTACAGATTTGAGAGGGGAAAGGTGAGATTTGGGGAGGCGAGCAAGCAGAGAATTGCAATAGTCCAATCTAGAGAGAACCAGAGACTGGACCAAGGTTTTTAGGTCTTGCTCCGGAAGGAAGCGTCGAATCCCCCAGAGAAGGCGCAGTTGGTAATGTGCATTCTTTGCAATGGAATTGATGTGTGAGTGTAGATTGAGCTTTTTGTCAAGAATGACACCAAGGGATTTAGCGCTGTCGACAACGATAGGTTTGTTGTTCAGTAAGTTCAGGTTATTCATCCAAGATTGAACAGGAGGAGGGGAGAGTGAGGTAGAGAGGAGGAGGAATTCAGTTTTGGAAGGATTCAGAATGAGTTGATGAGCTAACATCCAGTTTTGAATAGAGTTGAGAGTAGAGTTGAGGATTGAGATGTCGTGTGAGGAAGACACCTTGAGGTAGATTTGGGTGTCATCAGCATAGAGGTGATAAAGTATCCCAGATTTCCTTAAGAGATCACCCAATTGTTCCAAGTAAAGATTGAAAAGAGTGGGTGCGAGTATAGATCCTTGAGGGACGCCTTGACCTACCGCCATTGAAGACGAAAGGCTGTTCGCAATTTTAATCACTTGAGATCTGTCCGAGAGGAATGAAGCAAACCAATAGCATAGTTAAACCCAAGGACACCAATGGTAAGGTAAACGGCTCTGATTGATTGTCACAACATGGGACTAGTAATGATCTCTATCTACCACAAGGCTCCCCAACTATGTTCCCACCCCTGATTTTTCATCAAACAAATCATGGGTTTTCAAATGTTGGCATGTATTTGGTTGCACCAAACATTTATAACAGCAAAGTATAATGAGGAACAGCACACAACAAAGATATACTGTCAGCTTTGTCTCTGACCCCTGTGCAACAGCAGCCTCTTCTCCTGGGTCTGCACTTCATGGAGCAAGACCCTCGGGATACTGCTCTCCCAGTGCACAGCTCCACCAACAGTGCACTCAGGTAGTGCCTCTGCCCTTCACCGCCGCTGACCGCGATTTGAGGCCCTGTGCCTCGCCCTCGGTCTGCTCCGCTTTTTCAAGCCGGTTTCACTCGGCTCTACTCTTGCCTGCCATCATTTCATTTGAAATTTTCTCTATTTCTTTACTTAATTTTTATTTATTTCTTCCTCATTGCGCCTAACTTCTCCCTTCCCCGCTTCCAGCCTCCTTCAGCCATTTTTCCCGCGCTGCTGCCTCCCGCTCCCGCCTCCCAGCTGTCCTGCCCTTCCCTCTCCCCTACTTATAGGGGCCGCGCAGCAGGCACGCCAAAGGCAAGCCCGTCTGCGCCCGACCGCGACCAAGGCCAGGAACCCTGGTCCTCCGTCCCGCCAACGCTACAGCTCCTTGGCTCTCTACGCACTCAACGTCGGCAAGAACAACAACTGCAAGCTCTCTTCACCTCTCAACACCCACGGACCTTTCACCTGCCGACACTGCCGCCACTCCGTCACCTTCGCCGAGACCCAGGACCCACCTCCACCCTCCAGCAACAACTCCATCACACCCCAAACCCTGCAATGCATCCTCCTTAACATCCGCTCCCTCCACAGACACGTCGCAGAAATCTGGGACCTCCTTGACAGCCCCACCCTTGACATCGCCTTCTTTACCGAAACCTGGACGAACGCCACCTCGGGACCTGACATCTCGATCGCCATCCCCGAAGGCTACAAGATCACCCAGAAGGACCGCCCCTGGGGAGGCATCACCATCGCTCACAAACCCAACCTCCGTCTGAGCACCTACACCGACGGGCCCACAGACCTGATGGAACACCTCCACTTCAAGATACAGACCAACCCGCCCATCACCCTCTGAGGCACCCTCATCTACAGACCCCTCGGACCCCACGCACCTTTCTCCGATTCCATCCCCGACATCATCACCCCGCAAGCCATCACCTCCACCGACTACACCTTGCTGGGAGACCTCAACTTCCACCTCGACAGCCGTCAAGACCCAACTCCACCTCCCTCCTGGACAACCTCCACAACATCGGACTCAAACAGATAGTACCAGAACCAACGCACTCTGCAGGACACACCCTCGACCCCATCTTCACAGCAGGAAACTCCATCACCTTCAGCCCCACCTCCGAACTTCCATGGACAGACCACCGCTGCGTCCACTTCACCTTCAAAACTAACATCCCCCACAGACGTCCACACCAGCTCCAGCGCAGGAATTGGAACAAGATTCCCAACGACCAGCTCGCCGTCTCCCTCAGCAGCTCCGCTCCCACCGCCACAGACAACGACCCTACCACCGCCGCCCGTACCCTTCACAACTGGATCACCGACTGCGCCAACACCATCGCCCCCCTCAAGAAAACTTCCAACCCACATGCAAAGAAAGCCAGCTGGTTCTCCACCGAACTCCAAGAATGTAGACGAACCTGCAGGCGCCTCGAAAAGCTATGGAGGAACTCAAAAACCTCAGCAGACCTCGACAGCCTCAAAGCAGCCACCACCGCCCACCACAAACTCATCAGATACTCAAGGAAGAAAGCACTCTAGGACAGAATCTCCACCCACGCACACAACAGAAAGGAACTCTTTGGCATTCGCCCAACCTAACAGTGAGACCACCAACATCCCACCCTCCCAGGACCTCTGCGACAGACTCAGCGCCTTCTTCCATCACAAAATCAAGACCATCTATGACAACTTCGACAACAACAACCTTCACAAGGAACCCACACCCACCGTTCCCTACACCACGCAGCTGACACTGAGCAGCTGGACAGCCCTCAGCATCAAAGACACCCTAAAGACTATGAAAACAACCAACTCCAGGGCCCCCACGGACCCCTGCCCCACCACATCTACCACAGAGCCGCAGACATCATCGCCCGAGCTTCAACGAATCATCAACCACTCCTTCGAGACCACCTCCTTCCCCAACGACTGGAAACACGCCAAGATCAACCCTCTCCTGAAAAAACCCTCGGCGGACCCCACCGACCTCAAGAACTTCAGATGATCTCCTTACTACCGTATCCGGCGACAGCCATGGAAAAAGCCGTCCACAGTCATCTCGCCTCCTTCATAGAAGAAAACAACATCCTTGACTCCTCCCAATCAGGCTTCAGGAAGAATCACAGCACCAAAACCGCCCTTCTCACCGCGACAGGTGACATCCGCTCCCTCCTCGACAGAGGAGAGACTGTGGCCCTCATCCTCCTGGACCTCTCCGCTGTCTTCGACACAGTCTCACACCGCACCCGCCCGCAGACTCCACAACGCAGGAATCCGGAACAAAGCCCTTGACTGGATCCACTCATTCATCTCCGGCAGAACGCAGAGGGTCAGACTCCCTCCCTTCCTCTCGGAACCCACACCGACCACCTGCGGAGTCCCCAAAGGATCCTCCATCAGCCCCACCCTGTTCAACATCTACATGGCCCGCTCGCATCTATCGTCAGATCACACGGACTCAACATCGTATCGTACGCAGACGACACCCAACTCATCCTCTCCCTATCCAACTAACACAACATCTCCAAACTCAACTTTCAAGAAGGAATGGAAGCAGTCGCCAGGTGGATGAAGAACCGCCTCCTACAACTCAACACAGACAAAACCGAAGTACTTATCACGGGCCCACACCCCGACGCCTGGAACGACACCTGGTGGCCCCCTGCCCTCGGGAACCCTCCCTCCCCCACGGACCACGCATGCAACCTCGGAATCATCCTGGACTCCGAACTCAAAATAGACTGCCAGATCAACGCTGTCACCTCTTCCTGCTACCCCACCCTCCGCCTACTCCGAAAGACCTTCAACTGGATTCCCCTCGAACACAGGAAAACCGTCACCCACGCCCTCATCAGCAGCAGACTGGACTACGGTAATGCACTCTACGCCGGGATCAACAAGAACCTCACCCGCAAACTCCAAAATGTCCAGAACGCCGCCGCCAGACTAGTCCTCAACCTACCACGCCACTGACACATCAGCCAGCACCTACGAACACTACACTGGCTACCCGTTGAGAAGAGAATCACCTTCAAGTTTCTCACCCACGCCCACAAAGCCCTCCACAACACCGGACCCACCTACATGAACCACTGCCTCTCGTTTCACACACCCCAAAGATCTCTCTGTTCGGCCCAGCTCTCTCTTGCAGCGGTACCACGCATCAAGAAGACCAGAAAAGGAGGACGCTCCTGCTCCCTCCTCGCGGCCAAGGCATTGAACACCCTCCCTCTCCACCTCCGACAGACACCAACACTCTCCAAGTTCCTAAAGGACCTCAAGACCTGGCTCTTCGACGAATCACCGTGATCATCCAGGAGCTGCGCGCCCCCTACCTCCACTCCCCCCCCCCCCTCAGCGCCTTGAGACCCTTTCGGGTGAGTAGCTGCGCTTACAAATACCTGATTGATTGATTGAGGGATATATGCATCTGCCCTACGGTCCTCCTCTAAGTTTCAGGCATGTATGTCCATGAATGCGACACATTGGGAGTGGCAACACTAGATAGCCAACTTTTCAAAGACTAAGTGGCACGTCTAGTCTATTTCTATGATAACTCTTTCAGTGAGTCTGATTTTTCTGTGTAGGTGATGTAGCGCCTTGTAAATATGTATAGCGGGACTCTTCTGGTTTCTGACAGACTCCGTAGAAGAATGACGTAATCGTTTGAGTGTGTCTGGGTGTGGTTAATAAAGTTCATGACGCAATGCATAAAGTAAGTTAACTGTTGCACTCTGAAGAAAAAAGACGTGCACTACAGAGCTACAGATCTTCATGTGCGGCGTGGTCATTTGCATGCTACCGGGCTGGGTAGGACACTGCAACTGGCGACGAGGATCGGATCTGCAATCCGAAGTAATGAGAGTGCTCTCCCTGAGAGTTTGCTGAGGCCCAATAAACTGCGTGTATGTGCCACGTGCACCTTAGTCGAAGACAGTCAACGCATGGCATATGTGGAGTCAAAGCACCACTCAAGCCAGTGCAGGACTTTCGAAGAAGGTGAAGGCCCTACGGCAAGTCCAGTCACAGTTGGCCCGGAAACTGCTGATAAGGCCGAAAGAAGAGGTACTGCGACGCAACATAACACAGATCCAGCTTATATAAAGTACATTAGCGCTAAAGGCAGCGACAACCAGGTGCAGGGAACCACAGAAGGCTGTGACAGCCAGGGTCAGAAAAGCAAACCAAAAGTGGAATCATCCAGGCCCCACGAAACGCTAAAGGGAGTGAAAACCAGAAGCGATGGAGCATCTTACCCTCAAATTAAAGGCAGCATTAGCAATCAAGTTCAGTTCAATGCCGAAAGGTACATCTTCAACCAAGCCAGACAGCAAGCTGGAGAAACAATGGATGAGTTTGCTGAAATACTTGAGGCCCTCATCAAGTATTGCAAGTTCAATGAATTCAATGATGAAGAAGCCATCTGACTTTGAGTCATCGATGGTTGCCTTTCTGACTCGTTCAGATGACGAATGCTGCATGATACGAGAGAGTGCTCATGGCTGTGTGAGCAGAAGAACGTGCAGATCGACAAGCTGCTGATATGGAATCTAGAGTAGCCCAGAGCAAATCAACACTGAATATGAAAACTAAGTATAGATGCAAGGTCGAGGTCCATAAAGCAATGTCTCAGAGGAAAAATAAGTTGTGTTTCTTCTGTGGATTCTCCTTTCTGCACGAAGGCAAATGTCTCACAATTGGATAAACATGCAAAGGTTGCTTAAAAGAAAAGCATTTTGTAGCGGTTTCCAAAGAGAAAGAGAAGCCTGACTGCATCACGTCAAGAAGAGAAAATGGATGCTAGAAAGTTTCAGAAACACTCTAGCCACGCCCACAAGACCAAGCGGCGACAGCAATTGAGACAACTGGAAACTAGACAAAGTAGATCGCCATCCGAGTTCTCTTCCAACGGTTCTTCAACGTCATTGTCAAGCAACAGTCAAAACAATGGCTGTGTGATGATGGTGTCTACAGGTGAACGACGTGAGCACGTGGTTTTGGTTTCATGCAGAGAAGAGTCCTAGTCCAAGAGAGATCATGACGTCAAACAGTCACGTTCCTTTAGACATTGCCCCAAGATCACACTAAAAGTGATCATTTGTAGCAACCATGCAACACAAGACGAAGGAACAAGCACTGATTCATGTTCTTAAAGGTACTTTGTCAAGTGCATGTTTACTCAGTTTCAATACTGCTACAGACATGGGTCTGATTTCCATCAACTATAACATAAATTCACATGCAGAAATAGTAAGTCAGTACTCATCATTGTTTCATGGCCTAGGAAAGCTTAAGATTACGAAAGTGCAACTTCATATCAATGAGGACATTCGTCCTGTTGCTCAAAGGCATCGTCAAATTGCTTTTCACTTGCAGGAAGCTGTTGAGAAAGACCTGGAAACGCTATTAAAAAGTGATATTATTGAATGCTCTACTGGGCCGACCCCATGAGTTTCACCCAAAGTTATAGTGCCCATAAAGGACAGTGGAGGTGCTGTGCGCATCTGTGTTGAGATGTGTCAAGCTAGCAAGGCAATTGAGAGAGAATGGCATCCTGGTGCAGACATTGCGGATATGATTACACAGCTGAGTTTCTCAGCTCGATCTGAACAAGGGGTATCATCAACTTGAACTAGAGGAAAACTGCAGGTACGTTACCACCTTTTTCACCCATATTGGTTTGTTCAGATATAAAAAAACGACGTTTTGGGGTGTCGTCAGTTGCGGAACTTTTTCAGGATGTCACTAACCGCATACTACAGCCTGTCACACATGCTTTTAATTATAGCAGCAGTGGTTTCTTCATTAGGGCGAGAGAGCATCACCACCCCCGCCCGCTGCGAGCCGCGCGAAACATGACAAATAAAATAGCAATGAAATGATTTCACTATGGAGCTCCGCCAGCTGCCACTGAGCCAGGAGAAATGGGGGCGTATCCTCTGCTGCCAATTGGCAGGAGAGGACTGGGGCAGCGGCTGACTGGACGCTCCAAAGTGCGCATGTCAGTTTGACCGGCTGTCTTGCGCCGGCAAATGTGACATGCAAACTTTGAAGCTCTCCACCCAGCTGTCTTTGACAGCTGGGTGGAGACAAAGCACAGGCCTCCAGGGCCTGAAGAATCGTCTAGCCAGCCCGCTCCATCCAATCCTGGCGCTGCTCTCATGCTGGTTAGCAGCATGAGAGCAGCATCTGGATTAGTTATGGGATCATCCTTCAGGCATCAGACTGCAGAGGATCACTGAGGAGGAAGTGGAGCTCGTGGGTAAGTACAATTTTATTTTATTTACTAGGAGTCTGTAATGCATGAAAGTGTAGTGATTAAGGGCCTGATTACGATCTTGGCGGACAGGTTACTCCATCACAACAGTGACAGATATCCCATCCGCCGAAGTCTAAATCCTATTATATCCTATGGAATTTAGACTTCGACGGATGGGATATCCGTCACCGTTGTGACGGAGTAACCCGTCTGCTGAGATCTTAATCAGGCCCTAAGTTAGCGTTTATGTTTTTTTAGGGGTTTTGGGTGGCGGGGCTGTTTTTATTTTGGCTTTTGGAGGGAGGGGTTGGTTGTTTTTGACTTTTGGTGGGAGGGGTTGCTTAACTTAGATTTTTGGGAAGCGGTGCAGCACTTAGATCACCCAATCACTTTCTAAGGCTACCAGCCGCCCCTGAATTATAGTGATGATATACTGATATTTGGGGCCGCTCGAAAAGAACATGACGAAGCCCTTACACAAGTATGCCGGTTGCTAGCTGATGCCGGCCTCACTTTGAATGCCAACAAGTGTGAGTTTTGCAAAACAAAACTCAAATTCTTTGGGCATATTTTCTCTGAAAAGGGGATGTCGCCAGATCCAGCTAAAGTGCAAACCTTATCGCCCACTGCTCCTCCACAAGATGTGAGCGTGCTGCGATCCTTCCTCAGCAAAACCAGTTATTGTTCTGGGTATGTTTGGGATTTTGCCACAGTCAGTGCCCCGTTTGAAAGACATGACAAAAAAGAATGCTGTGTTCCAGTGTTCATCTGAAAGCGACCGAAGCATTAAGAAAATCAAACATGCAATTGAGAATGCTACTGAAATGGCCTATTTTGATCCAAAACTTCTTACTGAGGTTGTAGTACATGCCAGCCCAGTGGGCACAACAATGCACAAAGGCACATTGTGGCTTTTGCGAGCCGGAGTCTGTCGCAGACTGGAAGTGCTTATTACCAACCTGAGAAAAAAGTCTAGCTGTGGTGTGGGCTTGTGAACACTTGCATGTGTTTCTATATGGAAAACACTTCACCCTTGTCACTGACCACCAAGCTTTACTTACTATGTTTGGGAATCCTAAAGACAAGATGAGCTGGCATCTAATGAGGCAAGACCCTTAGTGGATGGAATGATATTTGGGGATCCATTTGCAGTGATGTTCAGTGCAGGTAAGAGCAGCTGGGTGGGGGGAGAGGGGGAGTGGACAGATGACGATGAGGGAAAATAAAAATTTTAAAAAAACACTTACCTTGCACTCACCGCATTCGAGTTGGCGATGCGGTGAGCGCAAGGTGTTTTAAACGTTATTTTCCCTCATCGTCGTCTGTCGACTCCACCCACCCCACCGTTGTTACCTGCACCGGCTGTCACTGTCCATTTGTCAAAGAAGTGGCAGGTTTCGTAAACACTTTAATCTCATTAGGCAAGGCACAGTCTGCTTTGAATAAGGTATTCTAACCGTACCTTCTTCCCAGGGCTGGCAGAGGTAGGTTCGCTCCGCCAGCCGCTTTTCATACCAGGCCTCCTCATCCAGAGAACAACCGGAGAGCCTCCTGGAAGACTCACAGAGAGGATCCTATTCTTTTCTTCCAGGGCTGGAGGTTAGAAATGATGCTTCCAACCAGTGCTTTAAATGGGCCGGTACTCACAGGTACTGAGTACCGGCACTTCTTATTTTTTTCCCTCTGAATACCGGCACTTCTCTACTGCCGTGGAGTACCGGTACTCATGAAGGGTAGGCACATTGGCCTCTAGTGGTGGTAGCCTGTCTCTACCAGAGATTCTCGTCTTCGTCTGTCAGATGCCTTCTCTGACAGACAGCCAAAGCACTTTTATAGCCCTGAGCTGAACCCCCGCTGAACTATTCAGCGGGGGCTCATTTGCATGATATCCGGGTGTTCGCCGTCATGCTGTGTTGCAAGGAATGGAGGCAGCCCAGTGACAGCACAATGAGGAAAGCCATGGGAGGTAAGGAGGTTGAAAGGGCTTTAATCCAACCTGATTCTTTTGTGTGTGTGTGTGTCTGCTTGTGTTTGTCTGCTTGTGTTTGTCTGCTTGTGTGTGTGTGTTTTTGTGTGTGTTTTTGTGTGTGTGTTTTTGTGTGAGAAAAGAGAAATATTACAAAATAAGGACGTTAAAATATCACAGTGTTTGACTTTATTTTTGTATAACGAATTAACCGGTTTTGTTAATTGAAACAAATTTCTCGTTTTTTGGTATGTGCTGCAACTAGTATATAAGTCAATAAGCTTCGCATGTCTTGCCTTTAGCCCCGCCCACTCGCCACATTTAAATGAGTACCTGCACTATTTTTTTCCCATTTAAAGCACTGCTTTTCACCACAACCTGCTGAATAATGAATGCCTCACTTCACCTACACTCACGCGCGAGTCAAAACGGAGCCTGGCTCAAACATTGCACACCCTGCAGCCGATCAGGAAGAACAACGAAACACCCTGCAGTCAGGGCCGTTTCTACCATTAGGCAAGACTAGGCGGCCGCCTAGGGCGGCAAAAGGGGGAATTTTTTTTTTTTTCAAATCAAACAGCAAAAAAAATTGGGCAACTTAGGAGAAAAAAAATGAAATAGAGGAAAAATTAAAACATCGAATTGTTTTCAGAAGCTTACGGAACAATTACTTAATAAGTGTTTACTTTGACTAATGTAAACATTGCCTCTACCTACCTCAAAAGTAAGAAAGTAAAGAGCCGCTACTGAGTACGAAACGTAAACAAACATGAGTTTGGGAATCCCCTTGAAGTGAACGGCCTTCGACCTCGAAAGCGCATTGGGTAGCGCCTTCTACAATTCGACGTCACGTCACGTTCGGCGCCATATTGAGCCAATTTTTCAGCCAGAGATAAGAAGTAGGAAAAGGAAACTGTTCGCTTACGAATCAGAAGATGAACCCATCGCTGACCCCAAAGAGAAGTTCAGAGTAAATTACTATTTTGCAATACTTGACACAGCAATTAGTTCTGTAAAAGAACGATTCACACAGTTGAATAAAATTGCAAGATTATTTGGTTTTCTATACAATATAAGTGGCCTCAATATGAAAACTTCCAAAGAACTCATGGATTTGTGTATTAAATTGGAAACCGCTCTAACCTGGCGTAGACCTGGAGAAACCCCATCTTTTCTAAAGGACATTGACGCGGCAGCTCTCTGCTCTGAACTTTCAGGAATAAGTCATCGAATACAAAAAAATGCGAAACCCGAATATGTGCTGAACTATCTGTGCCAAAACAAGTTAGAAAATGGTTTTCCTAATTTGTTCGTAGCTCTTCGTATCCTTTTGACTTTACCGATATCAGTGGCAAGTGCGGAGAGGAGTTTCTCAAAACTCCAATTAATAAAAACCTATCTGCGCAGTTCCATGAGCCAAGAGAGACTCATGGGACTAGCCACAATTTCAGTAGAAAAAGACATGGCTTACCAGCTTGACATTAGAGATCTTCTTAAAGACTTTGCTAAAATAAAGGCAAGGAAGGTACCCAGTGCTTAATTTGTAAAATATTAAGTGCCAGGGCTCTGACCGAGTGGCCACTGCAGCTTGCACCACCCATCGCCCTGGTCATCGCTACCAAAACAACTACTAATCATCTCTCTCGCATGTAAATGCGACAGTTCAGATTATTCCAGGTCCCCAAAGCTAAAGGAATGGCTGGGGAGGCAGGTATTTGCAATTTTAATGTATATTGTATTCCTAAACAACGGTTGTTCTGCTCAACTCTAAATTAGATGAGCAGCGCCACCATGTGGTAGACTGTTCTATGTATGGTGTTGACAATTAGGTGCCGGTGCCGAGCACCGGAAACCAATTAAGTGCCGGTGCTTAGCACCGGAAAGCCCCAGCTCAAATTAAGCACTGAAGGTACCATTGGATTAAGAGAAAGAACTGAAAACACAATTAAAGTTAGAAGAGAGAAATTTAAAAACGAAATAAAATATCATGAACAGTGCTTATTTAGTTATTTAATGTTTGATGTGTTTTATTGTTTAATGTTGAATACAAGTTCTTTTATATCTAATGCATAAATTCTTCTAGCCTGGATGACAGGGGGAGAGAGAGTGATGGTAGTAAAAGGGAGGGGGCGGCATTTTTCAATTCTCGCCTAGGGCGGCAAAACACCTAGAAACGGCCCTGCCTGCAGTGAAACTCCAAGAGTTGCTTAGAGATAATGATAGATGTTAAAGAGTTTTTGACTTCTAAGACTCTGAGGGGCAGATTTACAAGCCCCCTGCGCCACCAGTACGTCACTTTTCGTGACGTACTGGTGGCGCAGAGCTCCTCGATATTTACAAGGAGAGGAAAAGCCACCATGCGTGACTTTTCCTCTCCTTGTAAATACCGTCCTTTCACACGCAGCACTTTGCGTTGAAGGGGCGTTCCATGGGTGTTGCTGTGGGTGTTCCCACGCAACACCCATGGAACAAGACACATCTCCAGATTTACGAGAAATCGTAAATCTGGAGATGCGTCTGAAAGCTACGCCACCCTAGAGGTGGCGTAGCGAGACGCACCGAGGAGAAATGTTTTCATTTCTCCTCGTTTTCCTCTTTCAATGCGTGCTGCATTCTACAGCATGCATTGAAAGAGGAAAAGCCTGTACTGATTGTTTTTGTGCAGAAAGGTGCCCCTTCCTGCACAAACACAATCTCCCCATGGCGCAGGCATCCTTGCACCATGGTGCAAGGGTGCCTGCGCCGGCGCTGGCAGCTGTTTGTGCGCCAGCGCAGGGAGAGCACAGGAATGCGACATATTCTTGTAAATATGTCGCATTCCTGTGCTCTGAAAGTGCCGCAGCGTGGCGCAGCCAAAGGGCTTGCAGCGCCACGCTGCGGCACTTTCTTGTAGATCTGCCCCTGAGTCTCTGTAAAATAGTGTATCTATACATGCTCCGTAGAAATACTGCATACGCTTTTTCATTGTGTAAACATATTCGTAACCAATTAATAGCACAGAATACAAACTGTTTTTGGCATTTTATGAGTTCATTGCTACCAAAAGAACACCACTGTGTCATCCTTAGAATAATGAAAGATTAAAACCTGCAAGATTGACACTTATGCCTTGAAGAATACATTGGGCATATATCAAACTGAGCGCTTTTACCAGGATCTGAAGCTGCTCTCTGCAAGCAGCAAATGGAGCTCTAAAGATGTATGAACCCAGTGAGATATGCTACATACGGTCCAGACCTGCACATAGATGCTATAATCGGTAGGCACACTAACCCTGTGAGCTATTCTAGGATGATTCGAATTTCGAACCCGAGAATGCACATAGATCACTGCACTACAAGTGTTATGTTACGGGTATTATTATACCGTGATAAGTGCTTGATACACATAGATCTCTGCGGCAGGTGTCTTAGCCCTCTAGGCTAGCTCAAAATGTATCCGGTCTGTGACCAATGAAATAGGCCAGAATAACTTTATGAGCGCGTTTTTTATTATTGCCTATTTTGTGGAGTAGAGTTCGTAACCCAGGCTAATTTTCGTAATTCTAGGACTATGTAATGCGCTCCAATTACAGTAACTTCATTTTACAGTTTTGTTCCACAAACACCACCTCGTCCTGCACACAATGTGGAAGAAATGCACAGACGGGTCAACATAACAACTTGCACAGAGGTCACGTTGATACACAACACTTGCTGTCACATGCAGTGTACGCATGCACACATTACAGGTTTTATCGAGTGTAAGTGGTGTGTTCCTCCCATAGTCACTCTGCTTTGTGCATTGAGTCCAGAGTGAGAACCCTCAACAGAGGGCTTCTGAGAAGAGAGGGGCTCGTGAGACATTTCATCTCCTATGATGTACAGTATATACCATAACACGTCCTTACAGAGTCATTACTCTCAGAGCTGAGACCAGGACGATATCGGTGAACAACAATCCTTGTTAAAATTCTTTGCCTTACTCTTAAACAGTGCTTTAAATGGGCCGATACTGTCCGGTACTGAGGCCCGGCACTTTTTTATTTTGAGGGGTATAGTACCGGCACTTCTCAAGAGAAATGTTGGGGCATATTAGCAAGGAATAGCGATATTTATCGCTAAACGCGCTTAGCGCGAATCCTGTTAACGCCGCCTATCGCTGGAAAATATCGCTGAGATAACACCCTGTTAGTAAGGTTTATCTCCATAGCGATATTATTTCCAGCGATAGCGGCAAAATGCGAGAATATCGCTGGAAAACCAGCGATATTCTTGCATTAAGGCTAAGGTGGATTCAGCATTAGAATCCACCTCCTATACCTTAAACAGGTAAGTCATAGTCAGTAGCAGGTGTTAAAATCTAGCGATAAACGCGCTTAGCGCGATTAATTTTATCGCTTCGCCTGCCTTGATAATAGGGGTTAGTGGTGTTAGCGACTGTTTACAGTCGCTTTTAGTGGGGAACGCCTACCTTGCATGTCATTAGCGATAAATATCGCTGACATGCAAGGCGATGTAATTCCCGGCCTCTAACGCCTGAAAGCTGTCGCTAACGCCTGTTAGCGACAGCTTGCTAATAGGGCGTTAAAAATATCGCCGCTTTAGCGGCAAAAAGTGCCGCTAAATCGGCGATAAAGCCCTTGATAATATGCCCCGTAATACTTTAAATTGGAGAGTACCGCACTTCTCAGAAACAAGCAGTTACTCTAGTACAGAGTACCTGGCTACACTTCAATGTTTCCATTTCAAGCACTGCTCTTAAAGTTACGCGAAGTTCGCAAACTTTGCACTCCGCACAGTTTGAAAAGTTTATCAATTTTACCAGCTTCATACAGCTTTACTTGTAGGACATATTTCCTGTATAAAATAAAAAGTTACTGTGCGCACACTTTCTTGCAAAAACTCTTCGGCAAGAAACTGCTTCCACTAAGGTCCACGTTACCAGTTCAGCAGAGAGATATCTAGGGGATCCCCTCCCGCACCCCGTCTGATGACGAGTTTCAGGAGGTATGGGAAGGTGCCGAGTCAAACCGAGGAATGCGCGCTGTCAAAGTCCAGATGCAGACGAACTGCTTGCAGGAATGGGCCAGTCAGGGCTGGCGAGAGCGCTGGAGGCGCCCGGTGCGACAATCTTTTCTTAGCCCTCCCCCCAATTATCTCCTTCTCTGACTCCCTCACTACCGCCCTGGCACAGTGCCCCTCATCTCTCCATAGCCCCTCCCCCTCATGACCTCCTCCTCTGATTCCCTCACTGCCACCCTCCAACAGTGCCCCTCATCTCTGCATAGCCCCTCCCCCTCATGACCTCCTCCTCGGATTCCGTCACTATCACCCTCATGAGTGCCCCTCATCTCTCCATAGCCCCTCCCCCTCATGACCTCCTCCTCTGACTCCCTCACTGCCACCCTCCAACACTGCCCCTCATCTCTGCATAGCCCCTCCCCCTCATGACCTCCTCCTCGGATTCCGTCACTATCACCCTCCAACAGTGCCCCTCATCTCTCCATAGCCCCTCCCCCTCATTACCTCCTCCTCGGATTCCCTCACTATCACCCTCCAACAGTGCCCCTCATCTCTCCATAGCCCCTCCCCCTCATGACCTCCTCCTCGGATTCCCTCACTGCCACCCTCCAACACTGCCCCTCATCTCTGCATAGCCCCTCCCCCTCATAACCTCCTCCTCGGATTCCCTCACTACCGCCCTGCAAAAGTGCCCCTCATCTCTCCATAGCCCCTCCCCCTCATGACCTCCTCCTCGGATTCCCTCACTGCCACCCTCCAACAGTGCCCCTCATCTCTGCATAGCCCCTCCCCCTCATGACCTCCTCCTCGGATTCCGTCACTATCACCCTCCAACAGTGCCCCTCATCTCTCCATAGCCCCTCCCCCTCATGACCTCCTCCTCGGATTCCCTCACTATCACCCTCCAACAGAGCCCCTCATCTCTCCATAGCCCCTCCCCCTCATGACCTCCTCCTCGGATTCCCTCACTATCACCCTCATGAGTGCCCCTCATCTCTCCATAGCCCCTCCCCCTCATGACCTCCTCCTCGGATTCCCTCACTGCCACCCTCCAACAGTGCCCCTCATCTCTGCATAGCCCCTCCCCCTCATGACCTCCTCCTCGGATTCCCTCACTATCACCCTCCAACAGTGCCCCTCATCTCTCCATAGCCCCTCCCCCTCATGACCTCCTCCTCGGATTCCCTCACTAGCACCCTCTAACAGCGCCCCTCATCTCTCCATAGCCCCTCCCCCTCATGACCTCCTCCTCGGATTTCCTCACTATTACCCTCCAACAGTGCCCCTCATCTCTCCATAGCCCCTCCCCCTCATGACCTCCTCCTCGGATTCCCTCACTATCACCCTCCAACACTGCCCCTCATCTCTGCATAGCCCCTCCCCCTCATGACCTCCTCCTCGGATTCCCTCACTAGCACCCTCTAACAGCGCCCCTCATCTCTCCATAGCCCCTCCCCCTCATGACCTCCTCCTCGGATTCCCTCACTATCACCCTCCAACAGTGCCCCTCATCTCTCCATAGCCCCTCCCCCTCATGACCTCCTCCTCGGATTCCCTCACTATCACCCTCCAACACTGCCCCTCATCTCTGCATAGCCCCTCCCCCTCATGACCTCCTCCTCGGATTCCCTCACTGCCACCCTCCAACAGTGCCCCTCATCTCTCCATAGCCCCTCCCCCTCATGACCTTCTCCTCTGACTCCCTCACTGCCACCCTCCAACAGTGCCCCTCATCTCTGCATAGCCCCTCCCCCTCATGACCTCCTCCTCGGATTCCCTCACTATCACCCTCCAACACTGCCCCTCATCTCTGCATAGCCCCTCCCCCTCATGACCTCCTCCTCGGATTCCCTCACTGCCACCCTCCAACAGTGCCCCTCATCTCTCCATAGCCCCTCCCCCTCATGACCTTCTCCTCTGACTCCCTCACTGCCACCCTCCAACAGTGCCCCTCATCTCTCCATAGCCCCTCCCCCTCATGACCTTCTCCTCTGACTCCCTCACTGCCACCCTCCAACAGTGCCCCTCATCTCTGCATAGCCCCTCCCCCTCATGACCTCCTCCTCGGATTCCCTCACTGCCACCCTCCAACAGTGCCCCTCATCTCTCCATAGCCCCTCCCCCTCATGACCTCCTCCTCGGATTCCCTCACTATCACCCTCATAAGTGCCCCTCATCTCTCCATAGCCCCTCCCCCTCATGACCTCCTCCTCGGATTCCCTCACTACCGCCCTGGCACAGTGCCCCTCATTTCTGCATAGCCCCTCCCCCTCATGACCTCCTCCTCGGAGTCCCTCACTACCGCCCTGGCACAGTGCCCCTCATCTCTGCATAGCCCCTCCCCCTCATGACCTCCTCCTCGGATTCCCTCACTATCACCCTCCAACAGTGCCCCTCATCTCTCCATAGCCCCTCCCCCTCATGACCTCCTCCTCGGATTCCCTCACTACCGCCCTGGCACAGTGCCCCTCATCTCTGCATAGCCCCTCCCCCTCATGACCTCCTCCTCGGATTCCCTCACTACCGCCCTGGCACAGTGCCCCTCATCTCTGCATAGCCCCTCCCCCTCATGACCTCCTCCTCGGATTCCCTCACTATCACCCTCCAACAGTGCCCCTCATCTCTCCATAGCCCCTCCCCCTCATGACCTCCTCCTCGGATTCCCGCACTACCGCCCTGGCACAGTGCCCCTCATCTCTGCATAGCCCCTCCCCCTCATGACCTCCTCCTCGGATTCCCTCACTACCGCCATGGCACAGTGCCCCTCATCTCTGCATAGCCCCTCCCCCTCATGACCTCCTCCTCGGATTCCCTCACTGCCACCCTCCAGCAGTGCCCCTCATCTCTCCCTAGCTCCCCCTCCACCCCATGACCTCTTCCTCGGATTCCCTCACTGCCACCCTCCAACAGTGCCCCTCATCTCTCCATAGCCCCTCCCCCTCATGACCTCCTCCTCGGATTCCCTCACTGCCACCCTCCAACAGTGCCCCTCATCTCTGCATAGCCCCTCCCCCTCATGACCTCCTCCTCGGATTCCCTCACTACCGCCCTGCAAAAGTGCCCCTCATCTCTCCATAGCCCCTCTCTCACATGCATTTCATTTCTTTTAAAGAGCTGCTAAAGGCTGGCTTTGCTATTCCACTCAGCTATCCACGTAAAATACAGATCTGTTCTTTGCAGCAGGCACATTTACCCTCTGCGCTACTTTATGGAGAGTGAAAACTACCACTAGACAAAACTCTGATCTCTCTCTCTAGCACGAACATTAATCACAAGAGTTATCTTGACATTTTTATTGCTGCTTGAAAGCTGGAGGCACAGGCAACTCTGCAGCAGGTGCTTTTAAAATGTTAAGTTACTGCTAAACAGCGCCCCCCCCTCCCTGAGGACAGTGCCGCCACCCCTCCCCTCTCCCCCCCTTTCCAGGTTACACCGCCCGATACAGGTTTTCCAGATTCGGAGGCCGGAAATAAGCAACAGTGGGTAACTGGAGGCGTGGAGGGTCGACCAGCAAGTACTGCTAACTCTGGCCTGGTATTTCCACCCAGTTTCCGGCAATCTCGTATTGATGCCTAAAGGTGAAGGCACCTAATCGGGCGTTCCACTGAATAAACTAGATTATTGTGCACGGCCGTAGCCGAGAGAGACCGTGGAACTTAAAAAGCATTTGCAATGCAATCGGTCTCGCCTTTGGGACCTTATATGTATTTAGCTATGCAGCACATTAGCCTGGGTGCTGAAACATCTACTGTTCTTTAACATGGAGGAAAAGTAAGCACCAAACTGCGTGACACGCCAGGTATGGGAACACATGGAGAGAAATATTGCCTTTCAGCGGGAAATGGTATAGTCCAAAGCTCTGTTTTTAATATAAAATCAGGGCCTCCGTTGGTCATATCACTGAAAATACAAGATCTGGAAAAAATATTATTGTCTCACGGGTGCTAGTGGAAGATAATTTCTATGGACTGGAATCTAGAGAATGCTAAAGGGATTCTGGTATTTTACTGACCTCTGTTGGTCGTTTTCTATCAAGAAAGTTAAATAGAGGCAGTTGAACAGAAAAAAAGTCCCTAAGCGGAAGCAGACAAGTCCTAGGGATAATCTCCAGGGCCCACAAAGTACATATACATAAAAGTATATAATAAGTATATACTAAAGTATATACAAGAGGTCTCGAATGCTCGACCTAAAAAGTACCCTCGGACCAATACCATCCACCTGGCCTCCCAGCGTCCCCACCGCCCTTTCTTCTCACGTGACCGAAAGGGAACAACGTGGGAATTTTCCCTCGAGTCCCCAGGGGACTAAGAGGCCATCAATTTGCAGCTTAATTTGCAAAGTGCTTCCTCCTGACCTCTGACCCGTGGGTGCAAATGTCATTGTCTCTGCCTGCACTGTTGTTATATTCAGTGCTTTAAATGGGCCGGTACTCACCGGTACTGAGTACCGGCACTTCCGAATTTTCTTGCCGCCAGTACCGGCACTTCTCTTTAGCCAGAGAGAGTACCGGTACCCTGATCAGCGGCACGGCAGGCGCAGGTTAGGCATCTCCTCCAGCTCAGGGCAGTCGCTGCTGAAGATTCCAGCAGCACCCACTTGAATGTCCAAAGACTGCAGGGTGTTGAGAGGGCTTACATCACGCTGGGATTAACAGTGCAGGGTCTAGACAGACCCTGCACTGTTGATCAGATGCGCAAAGACAATTTGGCTGAAAGTGATTTCGCCGCCCCCCCCCCAACTCTCCATTAGGTGAGTGAAATGGGCTGGGACTGCCAGACAGTCATCCAGTCCCATTTAGTGTACTGCACTGGCCCTACTAAAGCATGTGGCAGCGCAATACAATACTCGACCTTCATCAAAGACGTTTTTCTTTTCCTCTTTGTTTAGCACAGGAGCTGCTTCCCTTTGTGTGCCCCGCAAACACTAATTGCTGCATTTACAAGATAACAGGGACTGACTAGGGTACTGGGACAATGGGTGTGAATTTAGCCCTGCCCATAGGGCAATGCAGCGGCGTTTGACACGATCTCCCACGAAATTCTGCTCCACCGTTTGGAGGAGATAGGGATCGGCAATAAAGCCTTATCATGGTTCTCTTCCTTTTTGGCTGACCGGACCTTCCAAGTGATAGCTCCACCTTTTGCTTCCCGTGTTCACCCTCTTCGCTGTGGGGTTCCCCAGGGCTCGGCATTGAGCCCCACGCTTTTAATATATACATGAGCCCATTGGCACGGTTGGCTAAAGCGCGAGGAATCTCCCTAGTGTCGTACGCAGATGACACCCAACTGGTGATCACCCTGTCTAACAACCCCAGCCAGGACAGAGCGAAATTTAAAGAAAATATAGTTGCCATCGCAGAGTGGATGACAGCTAACTTCCTGCAGTTGAACTCTGCTAAATCTGAGATTCTTCTGATTGGCAAAGACTCCCATCTCTGGAATAATGACTGGTGGCCTCCGGCCCTTGGAGCTCCTCCAGCCCCCAAACCTGCAGTGAAAAATCTGGGTTTTATGCTTGATAAGGATCTCAGCTTTGAGACGCATGCCAAATCAGTGGCCGGGAAATGTTTTGGGCTACTGCGTGGCCTTAAACCGATACTTGGTCTATTTGACGCCCAAACGCGTCAGCTGATCATCCAAGCCTCTATACTGGCCCGATTGGACTACTGCAATGTGCTCCTTCTGGGCTCCAATAAATCCGTGCTGAACCGACTACAGCGGGTCCAGAACGCTGCGGCACGTGCCATTTTTGCCCTCCCCAGGTACAGCCATGTTTCCAACCTCCTCCATCGCCTGCACTGGATGCCCCTTGAACATCGAGTGCGTTTTAAGGCGCTCTGCATCATGCACAAGATTCTGACAGGCATCGGCCCAGATATTCTGAGCGACCTGTGCGCCCTTTATTCTCCATCGCGAGTGTTGCGCTCGGCAAACCAGATCCTTGCACGAATCCCACGTATACGAAGGACCAGATCTGGTGGGCGCTCTTTCAGGCGACTGGCTCCCGCCTTATGGAATTCTCTCCCTCTTCATATCCGCAGCAATTCTGATCACCAGGCCTACAGACGGCTTGTGAAGACCTGGCTTTTCTCTCAACTTTAATTTCTTGCTTGCTCCCCACTCAGTCTTGCTTCAGCGCTGGGACGCCTCATTGCTGAGGCAGCCATGCACTTTACAAGTATTCTAATCTAATCTAATCCAATGCACAGCAGGGAATGTTGGAACACTCTAGGAATTAGCTCCCATGACAACTGTTGATGCATTTGGTTGGGGGAAAGACGAGACGAACATAGAAGGACGAGGGAGGGAGGAATGTAAAGTGAGGTGACGGGTGAAGTTAGGATTTACCGCTTTTTCAGATAAAAATGCCAGATATTTTTTGGGTGCAAAAACAACAGTTGATGGACAGAATGAAGAACAATGTCATACATTCACCCCAGTACAGAGATCTGGGCCTAAATCCATCGTTTCTTTTGCTCACCATGCCATTCCAGTTTGAACCCAGCCATATGCAAATCAGTCTTGACCCTGTGCCTCATGGGAACAGTCCAGCCCGAACTGCCAAGCCAGGTCCTCCCTGGACTGGAAACAAGCATCCTAGGACCGGTTTCGGGGTTTCACCCCTCTTCAGCCAGGATAGCTTGATTCCAGTGGCATGGAGAGCACGGGACCCACGTCTGGGCATACCCGTCCCACTCGGGGTGACAAATGCAAAAACAACAGTTGATGGACAGAATGCAGAACAATGTCATACATTCACCCCAGTACAGAGATCTGGGCCTAAATCCATCGTTTTTTTGCTCACCATGCCATTCCAGTTTGAACCCAGCCATATGCAAATCAGTCTTGACCCTGTGCCTCATGGGAACAGTCCAGCCCGAACTGCCAAGCCAGGTCCTCCCTGGACTGGAAACAAGCATCCTAGGACCGGTTTCGGGGTTTCACCCCTCTTCAGCCAGGATAGCTTGATTCCAGTGGCATGGAGAGCACGGGACCCACGTCTGGGCATACCCGTCCCACTTGGGGTGACAAATGCAAAAACAACAGTTGATGGACAGAATGCAGAACAATGTCATACATTCACCCCAGTACAGAGATCTGGGCCTAAATCCATCGTTTTTTTTGGGGAGAGTTTTATATAGCGCAAACTTATTTGCTGAGTTCTGAAATCATTAATGGACTTAAGTGTGAGTGTTTGCTTATGTCTGTGTGCTTGCCTGCGTGTCTGTGCCTGTTTTTGAGTAAGAAAGAGGGAGAGTATCTGGACACACTCAGGAGATATATTAAAGGGAATGTGAATGCTTTTGTGTACATGTCTGCTTGTTTCTTTCTGTGTGCGAGCTTGAGAATATATAGTATTATGCCAAACAACAATAAATAACAGTAGGGCATTAAGAAACAGCAAATATTACAAAACAATGATATGTTAACATCTCCTGTTTGGCTCTCATTTTGTGTAATGAGTTAACCTGTTTCGTTTACATAAACGCATTTCATGTGTTTTGATATGTGCTGCAACTGGTACAGAAGCCATTATGTACCATCATATATTGCCTTTAGCCCCGCCCCTAGCTCCGCCCACTTGCCACACCTCTAGCTTATTTTAATGAGTACCTGCACTTATTTTTTCCCATTTAAAGCACTGCTTCCAACGCAAATCTTTCCATGAAGCATTGTCCACTCCCTCCTTTCTTTCCATCCAGAATTAGGGGTCAGAGTCAGTCACTTCTACCACAGTTGGGAACTGATAACACATGGTGCGTGGGTGCTTCAAACAGTGTTGGGGTTCAATTCGGATTTTTATGCGGCTCACATTCAGACACTGGTGCCAAAACATGGCACTTTTCTCTACACGAACAACGTGTCATAGATCAGTAGGTTTCTTCCCTTCTTCAAAAACAAGCTATATCCCCTTGCACTCTACATCCCAGTGGATTCCTAAACAACATCTTTCTACTCTCCTAGCAGAGATTGCCAGAGTCTGTTGGCATTGTTGCCTAACCCACCACACATTGGTGCTGGCCCTTCACTTGCCAGGCAAACAGAAGTCAGGGGTGGAATGGAATTCCTGATATATGAGGGATTCCAGCAAATGGAAACTAAACACTGCATTGTTCTCCTAGATTATGATAAAATGAGGTCTGTGTCATATGGCCCTTTTTGCATCATGTCTGACTTACCAATTACCATTGTTCAACAGTTGAAAACCAGGACCTCTGGACTAGGAGAAGGACACATTTGTGCAGACCTGGCCAGGCCTGAACTACAGTGTAATCCCGCATCCTGTCTGAGCGGGATTTCCAAGATGTCCACCGTGGAATGCCTCAGGGAAGGCGCAGGTGTCGGCTCAGCAGTCCAGGAGTAAGTGACCGCATCTACTACAGAAACGCTCCGGAGGCAGGGAGCAGGGGCAGAGATAGGAGACGAAGAGCGAGAAGGAGAATTCGTCCACAAAGTGAGAGAGGACGGTGCGGCTCCCTCTGCCACAACCCTGGAGGGCCGTGGCCCCAGGCAAGTGCCCTTCTTTCAATTCTTTTCACTAGGGAAGTGGTGGGCAGGGCAGGAGGGACACTCGTTCACATCACCATAATTGCGCACGAGCACAATCACCCTGGGTGACGGTATACCTAGAGCATTTTTTTCCCTCCTCCCAACCTTATGTTACTGTTATTTTGTTTTGAGGGACAGCCCTTCTATCTGGTAAGAGCTGGACACAAAGGCAAGCCCTGTACAGAGTCAAGTATTTCAGTATTTGAGGAAGGAGAAGACTGACGGAAACCGAAGTCAAGAGACTGTTGATATTTCTGTTGCCCGCCCCTGCCCCCTTTCCTTTGTCTTACCTTATCTTTCCTATGGGACCTTATGGAGACAGTGGTTCTTCGCACTAATTAAAGAGACCTGTCCATATCAACCCCTCGACTTCAGCCTCTTCCTTATTCTAGTGACCACATACGCCTTTCCTCCCTTTTCCATGATTCTGAGGGTAACCC
Source organism: Calotriton arnoldi (assembly GCA_963921515.1). NCBI lineage: Eukaryota > Metazoa > Chordata > Amphibia > Caudata > Salamandridae > Calotriton > Calotriton arnoldi. Next base: position 63,893 of record CAWUFW010000456.1, on the reverse strand, counting down.
TCCAAGTCAGGACACAAGCAGCACAACTCATTTTGATTTCACCCTGGTGGAGGACAGTAGTTGGTTCCCAATTCTCCTGGAACTGTCTTGCAACATTCCCATTTTATTTCTCCTGTTCCCCAATCTACTACTGGAGTCTCCGAACCAACAACATCCATTGGTATTGCTCCAACAGCTGAGATCAATGGCACGGGGACTTTCTGGAGACGCTGGAAAGTTCCAGGACTTTCGAAGAAAGCTTTTGACCTCTTCGATAACGCCTGGGCCGACTCAACTCACAAAAGGTACAAATCGTCCTGGAGACAATGGTTATGCTGATGCGTGGAACAGATTTTAGATCCTGTGGCAGCAGATTTACACTCTTTCATTAACTTCTTGGCATCCTTGATGTGAACAGCCTGTCATGCAGAACAATAAACTCTTACCAATCTGCAATTTCCACAGTCACATTCCCATTGCTAACAGGCCTATCGCCGCACACCCTCTTACTTAAAAACTGTTGCGGGGCATCAGATTTTCTGTTCTTCCTAGACCCAGATTTTCAACCTTAAGGGACTTTTCTTTAGTTCTTTGGTTTCTTCAATCATGGCCACACAATGAATCCTTCTCCAAGAAACAACTTTCTGCTAAGCTACCTTTGCTCCTTTGTCTTGTTTCATGTAAGGGAGTTTCAGACATTCAAGCCCTTGATTTAGCATGTAGGTGTCTCACCTCTGACAGTGTCCTTATTGACTGCCAAAAGAATCAAAACAGCACTTAGGCATGTTTCCTTTCCAGAGCTTTTGAGGGGATGAGAAGTTTTGTGTGGTTCACTGACCTCAAGAGTACGAAAGAATCACTTCCTCCCTCAGGAGCTTCCATTCAAGTCCAAATTTCTCTAGTTCATCCACATGCACCGGTGTCTTGCCCTACGGCGTCCTGTTGGGTTAAATGGATTTTATCAGAAGTGAGCATTGCCACTTCCATTTTCAGTGCCAATTCAGTCAGAGGAGCTATGGCTTCAAAATATTTTAAGGTAGGAGCACGTTTGGAAAAAATCCTCCACATGGCGGATTGGTCTAAGATTCCATGTTTAAGGAGTTATATTAGCAACCAGTAAGTATTCCGTTTTCAGTGACTGTTGATAAGTTTTAAACTTGTATTATCTGAGGCCCACGGTCCTGCCATAGAACTGAACATTTTATAACAGTGGTGAACAAAAATGTTCAATTTTATTTGGACACTGAGGTGAAGATTATCTCACCCGTATTGTACTCTGGATATAGTGATTTTGATTCAATGTGTTATATTTTACAGCCTCCTATAATTGGTTTTTCTAGTTTCAGACCAGGTCGCAGTGAGTTCCAGGTGATCTTTAATCAATGGAGGGTTCCTCACAGCAAGAAAGGCGATTTACATGTTTCTACGTCAGTTTATAGGACTATCGATGTTGTGATTGGCTAATGGACTTACTACTGTTGGAAATGTATTTTTTCCTTTGGAACTATGGGTTTTGTAGTTTTTTGTTTTGTACTGCAACCTTTTAATGTTTTTGTATAGTTTACATGGTCGCTTCTATAATAAAGCGGAGAAGAGAATGCATACTCTTTGCCTCTGTGTCTTTAATACAACTGGAAATTCTTGTTCACGACTGTTATAAAATTTTCGATTCCCCAAAATCTCTCTTTCCAGGTTAAAAATGTTGGCATGTATGTCAATGGGAGAGACCGGAGGATGAGGCTAATCAAGGTGGAGGATTGAGACTTCGAACATCTGTCATATGATCCAACTTCTGCAACATGAGCCACTGATGTGTAAATACAATTTCAAACAATGCCGAGTAGGAATGTATTTTTACAATCATTACCCGATCCTCTAGTGTGTTACTCTGTGGCGTCTTTTTTAATTTTATCAAGGAAGACTAGGCGATTGTACAACACCCAAGAGTGAACTGTAACTCTTGTCTTTATCAGTTGGGTCTTTGTAATCGTGACTGTACTGAACTCTTTTAATGGATGTTTTTTAATTGTTTTTAAAAAATTTGGAATATGGATGGCTGTTTATACTGTGTTTATCTGTACTTTTATGATCTTATAATATAAGTATCGAATAAAGTGAATTGACTGACTGACTGACTGACATGTAACACGTGTGCTACCTAGGCAAAGTGTTAAATACAAGGGCATGAGATACGATTTAAGGCTCCCCTTTTTATTTATATTTTTCACATGCTGTTTCCTTACTTTTTTCAGTATTTTTCTCTGTATTCCTCTGCATTTTATTTTTTATTCTGTGAAGGGAGAGGAATGTGACATGCATGGGTACTAGGTAGATCGCTGTTCAATGTGTCACTTTCGGTCTATCCTGTCTTTGTAAGACAGTCTTTTTGTCTAGTGGGATTTTGAAAAAACATACCTCAAACTCTAAAAGCAAACCCACGTGGTCCAGAATGAAAAGTGCAGTTGTCTAAAAAGTGAGGAATGGCATGATGCACCCCCAAAAATATGGGGTCACATGACAACTAGGCACATGACTCTGAAATGGGAGTTATTTGCCTTCTCTCCATATGGAAGAAATAAACATTATTCCAGAGCTCCGGCCGATTCAAACTCATTAGATACACAGGGATGGATAGGTATGTGATTTTAAACCTGTAACTTGAGTGTGTTTTTCTTGATAGAATTGGAGAGAGAGCATCACTGGGCTGCTAGAACTGCTGCTGAAACAAGATGCAAGAGAGAGACCTGGCAGCTTCAGGCTGCTGTTGAAACAAGATGCAAGAGAGACCTGGCAGCTTCAGGCTGCTGTTGAAACAAGATGCAAGAGAGGCCTGGCAGCTTCAGGCTGCTGTTGAAACAAGATGCAAGACAGGCCTGGCAGCTTCAGGCTGCTGTTGAAACAAGATGCAAGAGAGACCTGGCAGCTTCAGGCTGCTGTTGAAACAAGATGCAAGAGAGACCTGGCAGCTTCAGGCTGCTGTTGAAACAAGATGCAAGAGAGACCTGGCAGCTTCAGGCTGCTGTTGAAACAAGATGCAAGAGAGGCCTGGCAGCTTCAGGCTGCTGTTGAAACAAGATGCAAGAGAGGCCTGGCAGCTTCAGGCTGCTGTTGAAACAAGATGCAAGAGAGGCCTGGCAGCTTCAGGCTGCTGTTGAAACAAGATGCAAGAGAGGCCTGGCAGCTTCAGGCTGCTGTTGAAACAAGATGCAAGAGAGGCCTGGCAGCTTCAGGCTGCTGTTGAAACAAGATGCAAGAGAGAGACCTGGCAGCTTCAGGCTGCTGTTGAAACAAGATGCAAGAGAGGCCTGGCAGCTTCAGGCTGCTGTTGAAACAAGATGCAAGAGAGGCCTGGCAGCTTCAGGCTGCTGTTGAAACAAGATGCAAGAGAGAGACCTGGCAGCTTCAGGCTGCTGTTGAAACAAGATGCAAGAGAGGCCTGGCAGCTTCATGCAAGAGAGGCCTGGCAGCTTCAGGCTGCTGTTGAAACAAGATGCAAGAGAGGCCTGGCAGCTTCAGGCTGCTGTTGAAACAAGATGCAAGAGAGACCTGGCAGCTTCAGGCTGCTGTTGAAACAAGATGCAAGAGAGACCTGGCAGCTTCAGGCTGCTGTTGAAACAAGATGCAAGAGAGGCCTGGCAGCTTCAGGCTGCTGTTGAAACAAGATGCAAGAGAGAGACCTGGCAGCTTCAGGCTGCTGTTGAAACAAGATGCAAGAGAGGCCTGGCAGCTTCAGGCTGCTGTTGAAACAAGATGCAAGAGAGAGACCTGGCAGCTTCAGGCTGCTGTTGAAACAAGATGCAAGAGAGACCTGGCAGCTTCATGCTGCTGTTGAAACAAGATGCAAGAGAGACCTGGCAGCTTCAGGCTGCTGTTGAAACAAGATGCAAGAGAGGCCTGGCAGCTTCAGGCTGCTGTTGAAACAAGATGCAAGAGAGAGACCTGGCAGCTTCAGGCTGCTGTTGAAACAAGATGCAAGAGAGAGACCTGGCAGCTTCAGGCTGCTGTTGAAACAAGATGCAAGAGAGACCTGGCAGCTTCAGGCTGCTGTTGAAACAAGATGCAAGAGAGGCCTGGCAGCTTCAGGCTGCTGTTGAAACAAGATGCAAGAGAGACCTGGCAGCTTCAGGCTGCTGTTGAAACAAGATGCAAGAGAGACCTGGCAGCTTCAGGCTGCTGTTGAAACAAGATGCAAGAGAGAGACCTGGCAGCTTCAGGCTGCTGTTGAAACAAGATGCAAGAGAGACCTGGCAGCTTCAGGCTGCTGTTGAAACAAGATGCAAGAGAGGCCTGGCAGCTTCAGGCAGCTGTTGAAACAAGATGCAAGAGAGACCTGGCAGCTTCAGGCTGCTGTTGAAACAAGATGCAAGAGAGGCCTGGCAGCTTCAGGCTGCTGTTGAAACAAGATGCAAGAGAGGCCTGGCAGCTTCAGGCTGCTGTTGAAACAAGATGCAAGAGAGACCTGGCAGCTTCAGGCTGCTGTTGAAACAAGATGCAAGAGAGACCTGGCAGCTTCAGGCTGCTGTTGAAACAAGATGCAAGAGAGGCCTGGCAGCTTCAGGCTGCTGTTGAAACAAGATGCAAGAGAGGCCTGGCAGCTTCAGGCTGCTGTTGAAACAAGATGCAAGAGAGGCCTGGCAGCTTCAGGCTGCTGTTGAAACAAGATGCAAGAGAGGCCTGGCAGCTTCAGGCTGCTGTTGAAACAAGATGCAAGAGAGGCCTGGCAGCTTCAGGCTGCTGTTGAAACAAGATGCAAGAGAGACCTGGCAGCTTCAGGCTGCTGTTGAAACAAGATGCAAGAGAGACCTGGCAGCTTCAGGCTGCTGTTGAAACAAGATGCAAGAGAGGCCTGGCAGCTTCAGGCTGCTGTTGAAACAAGATGCAAGAGAGGCCTGGCAGCTTCAGGCTGCTGTTGAAACAAGATGCAAGAGAGACCTGGCAGCTTCAGGCTGCTGTTGAAACAAGATGCAAGAGAGGCCTGGCAGCTTCAGGCTGCTGTTGAAACAAGATGCAAGAGAGACCTGGCAGCTTCAGGCTGCTGTTGAAACAAGATGCAAGAGAGACCTGGCAGCTTCAGGCTGCTGTTGAAACAAGATGCAAGAGAGGCCTGGCAGCTTCAGGCTGCTGTTGAAACAAGATGCAAGAGAGGCCTGGCAGCTTCAGGCTGCTGTTGAAACAAGATGCAAGAGAGGCCTGGCAGCTTCAGGCTGCTGTTGAAACAAGATGCAAGAGAGGCCTGGCAGCTTCAGGCTGCTGTTGAAACAAGATGCAAGAGAGACCTGGCAGCTTCAGGCTGCTGTTGAAACAAGATGCAAGAGAGGCCTGGCAGCTTCAGGCTGCTGTTGAAACAAGATGCAAGAGAGACCTGGCAGCTTCAGGCTGCTGTTGAAACAAGATGCAAGAGAGACCTGGCAGCTTCAGGCTGCTGTTGAAACAAGATGCAAGAGAGGCCTGGCAGCTTCAGGCTGCTGTTGAAACAAGATGCAAGAGAGGCCTGGCAGCTTCAGGCTGCTGTTGAAACAAGATGCAAGAGAGGCCTGGCAGCTTCAGGCTGCTGTTGAAACAAGATGCAAGAGAGGCCTGGCCGCTTCAGGCTGCTGTTGAAACAAGATGCAAGAGAGGCCTGGCAGCTTCAGGCTGCTGTTGAAACAAGATGCAAGAGAGACCTGGCAGCTTCAGGCTGCTGTTGAAACAAGATGCAAGAGAGACCTGGCAGCTTCAGGCTGCTGTTGAAACAAGATGCAAGAGAGGCCTGGCAGCTTCAGGCTGCTGTTGAAACAAGATGCAAGAGAGGCCTGGCCGCTTCAGGCTGCTGTTGAAACAAGATGCAAGAGAGACCTGGCAGCTCCAGGCTGCTGTTGAAACAAGATGCAAGAGAGACCTGGCAGCTTCAGGCTGCTGTTGAAACAAGATGCAAGAGAGAGACCTGGCAGCTTCAGGCTGCTGTTGAAACAAGATGCAAGAGAGAGACCTGGCAGCTTCAGGCTGCTGTTGAAACAAGATGCAAGAGAGGCCTGGCAGCTTCAGGCTGCTGTTGAAACAAGATGCAAGAGAGGCCTGGCCGCTTCAGGCCTCTTTCCTGGCTATTTTCCGTGGAGCCTTCATGTAGGGCAGTCGCGGTGGGAGGAAGGGAGCGTCAGCCATGAACCAGGTCCAAGCCATCGCACGAATTTTCAACTGTAAATGTTAAGTGAGAAACCCCTGCTCCAGAACAGGGATATGTATTTCATTTAGAAGAGTGCTAGGGTACTGAACAGTTGTTCAAAATCCAGGAGTATCTGGCAAATCCAGAATGTATGGGCACCTTAGGCTTGCCCAATTACTCTGACAATTCGTAACAAAACTTGAGAACCCCTCTTCAAGGACCACACATCAACCCTCGGTAGGTACTCACCTAGAACACCTTGCCAATGGCCCAACAATTTAACTCCCCACCCAAACCCTTCCTCAATACTGGACATCATGTTGAAGCGTTCCACTCATGCCCAAGGGCAGTGACAGAGCCCACTCCATTACTACATGCAGTGCTCAGTATCCCATCAGCTCAACTCACACCTTAGACACAACAACACTTATGTACACCATTGGTACACAAAGCGCATAAGGTAGCTGTGCTGCCACAGCCTAGCTGAGTTGTGAAGACGCACAGCATTCTTTCCACTGCTGGTTTATACTTGCACAAAGCAGCCATTGCTTCCAGGCAGTCTCACTCAGTGGAAGTGCCATGTGTTATCTCCATGGAAAGAGCTCCACACTTGGCCTCCGAAATGAAGCTCCACTCTCACTTATCAAGTGTAAGTAAGTACTCAGGTAGACTACGGGAAAGAGAGGACTCCTTGATGAACAAGTTACTTACCTGCAGTAATGCTCTTTCTGGTGGATACTGTAACCGAAGATTATCCGTCTGGATCCGGAAGATTGTTCGGCAAAGCCCCTGCATGCTGGTAGGTGGCACTGTGCCGCTCATCGTCGACCTGCTCCACCCCAAAAGCTACAGTCCTGACGTCATTTTCTTTCTTGACACAACCAGTGCCCTCATAAACAGATGTGCAAGTGAGCAGATCTCTAATTTGTAACCTTTATATATAGATAGGTTCGACTGAATGAGGAGGCGGGAAGTTGGTTAAAAATCTGCGTTCGATAGAATATCCTCCAGAAACAGAATTATTGAAGGTAAGTGAGTTGTTCTTTTGGTGGATACCTATACCCAGAGATTCATCACCTGTAGAACAGATACCAAAGCAGTACCTCCCCAGGTGATGGGTCTGTGGAATGACTCAGACCAAAATGTCCAGCAGGACCAAACACGCAAAATGCCCCTCCCGTCAGACCTGGTTGCCAAGACAATAATGCTTTGTGCATGTGTGCACGGAAGTCCATGCTGCAGCCTGACATAAATCCTGGATAGGTAATCTGCTTGCCAGTTCAGTAGAAGCAGCCTTGCCCCGGTGAATGGGTCCTCAATCCACCTGGATACAATACTCTTCTGCCCTGTCTTGCATTCTTTGTCCCAGAGAACCCCCAAAGTGCTCATCGTCCTACCAACGGTCTTTGTTACGATTGAATAAAACTCAGTGCTCTTTGACATCCAAACGATAGAGCCTCTTCTTTTTTTAAAAGGTGAGGTGGAGTAAAGAACATCACAAGTGTGATAGACTGTCCGGCATGAAAGGGAGTCACTATCTTTGGTAGAAACGCAGCTCTAGGCCTCAGCAAAGGTGGTGTACAGCAACTGGACTGACAGAGCTTGAAGCTCGCTCATGAGACGAGCTGAGGTTATTGCAGTGAGCAAGAATGTCTTCAGGGTCAGGAGATGTAGAGGACAACTGTGCAGTGGCTCCAAAGGGGTACACATAAGAAAAGTGAGAACCAAATAAGGCCCCACTGCGGCATCACAAAGCAAAGGATTTTGGGAGAAAGAGTAAATAAACATTTGAGAAATCGTATCACAATAGGTGATTTGAACAAGGGGGGTTGGTCCGGTAAATGCAAAAAGGGGCACTAGATAACCTTTAGCAGTGCCCACTAAGTCCTTGCTGGCCCAGAGATAAAGCAGATAATAAGATATCCAACAGGTTGGTCTGTACAATGGGATCCAGGCCAAGACACAAACCTGACCCAGCATCCAGTTTAAACAGACTTGGTAGAAAGACACTTGGCATCAAAGATGAATTCCACTGCTTCAGGAGGAAAAACCAATGCAGTCAATTGCCACAGTTCAATCTCCAAGCATGGAGGCAAGACCCAGGTCCAATGTCCACAAGAAGATACTCCTGAAGCAGCCTAATCAGAGGACAGAGGCTCATGCCCAGAAGTTCTCACTGTTCTGGCCCAATCCGGAACCCTAGCATTACTTGGGCCCAGTTGTTACTGATCTTCTTCAGAACTCAGAACAGGAGCGGTAGTGGCAAGAAGGCATAGAGGATTAATTTGCTCCACTCTAGGTGGAACGTGTCTGCGAGAGAGAGTCTTCTTGGGAACTCCAGCGGGCAAAAGTGTTGACATTGCTCTTTCTCAGCAGTGGTGAACAGATCAAGCCAGAGTTCCCCCATTGCTAGAAGATGCCTTATACCATCTCCGGGTGTAACTGCCATTTGTGTTCCATTAGGTGTCATCGCTGAGTTCATCTGCTGCTGGCATTTAAAGACCCCACCAGGTAGTGTACAATCAGGGAAATGCCTTTAAGTTCCAACCAGTTTCAGGGATTCAAGGCCTCTTGGCTCAGGCCCCAGGACCCCACCCAGCCCTGCTGTGTTGCAATATGGCCAATAAATGGCTGTGGTGTTGTCCACGAGGGCCTGAACCAGCCTCCCCTTGATGGACAGCAGTAAGGCCTTCAATGCTAAGCAGACGTCCCCAACTCCAACAGGCTGATGTGTCGACAGGTCTCCACCGGATACCAGCATCCACTGTCTCCCAGATGATGAAAGTCTCCCAGATGGATGAACTTTCCAACCCAGCAGCGATGCATCTGTCACCAATGGCAGCTCTCAGTGGGATAGGGAGAGGGGTCTGTCTCCGATCCAATGGCGGGCTGTCACCACTCAAGATCTTTTGCAGTCTCCTCTGAAACCTGGAAGCAATCTGGCAGGTACCTTGGTGCTGGGCCCAATGAGACTTCATATCTCACTGCAGGGCACCCCATGCCACCTAGCATGGTTAATGAGTACCATCCAGGAGCCAATTGGTCAAGAAGCATCAGAGCCATCCTCACTGAAACCCAGAACCGAGGCTGAAACACCAGCAACAGAGCCCAAATGCCCAGGACTCTCTGAATCAGAGGGAAAGCCCGCAATTCACAGACACCGGGATGGCGCAAACAAAAGGGAGCCTCTGCAAATGATTCAGATGTGACTTCTGTTTGTTCATAATGAACCCCAGAGATGTCACGAGCTTCACTGTCATCTGGAGGTAGTCCACGACTGACTGTGGCACCTCGCCGTCAACAGCCAGTGGTTGAGGTAGGTAAACGCTGGTGCAACCAACCTCCAAAGGTATGCTGAGACCAAAGCCATCACCTTCATGAACACCCGAGTGGCTGAAAGGAAGCACAGAAAACTGAAAATTCTTGTGACCTACCTTGAACCGCAATTAATGCCTGTGGGCTGGCAAGACAAGAACCTGGAAATAGGCATCCCGCAGGTCCAGTGCAACCATCCAATCACCTGCCTCCAGGGCAGATACAACCTGGCCAACATGTGCATCTTGAATTTGTCTTTCTACGGAAAGAAATTGAGAGGTTGAAGATCTAAAATTGGACAAAGGTAACTGAAGTAACATCCAGTTCCGATTTCTGAGGATGGCTCTCTCGATGGTTCCTTTCGCCAAAGGAGCCTGAACTTTCTGCAGCAAAATGGACAAGTGGTCGTCCGGAAGCCACTCTGATTTAAGTGGTAGCGGGTTGAAATGGAATGGCAAGGCGTAGCCCCATTGACCTCTCTGCAGGACCCACCCGTCGGATGTTATGGCCTTCCACCTGTGGAGAAAATGACTGATTCTGCCTTCCACAGGGTGGCTGTGAACAAGAAGTGGGGGGTGGGGAGGTTTCCTGTCCCTGCAGGCCTGGACATCGTCTAGCAGATCCCATACCCGACCCTGAAAGGGTACCTGTAGCTGGGGTAATGGGGCTTGGCATTGACTATATGAGAAACCCCTGGAAATGCTTTAAAAGGCAAAACTGTAGGGGATACAGCCTTGCTGGTATGGAGAGACCGAGGGAGCGGGCTGTGGCTCGGTTTTCTTTAAAGCGCTCTAGGGCGGAGTTGGCCTTCTTGCCAAAGAGCCAAGATTCTTCAAAAGGGAAATCCATTAGTAACGCCTGAACGGCACCTGATTAACCCATGGATCTCATCCATGCATGGCACCTGAGCATGCTAGCCCCGGCTGCTCTGCCTAAACAATCGATCATGCCCAGGCCCGAATGTATGGCATATCTGGGCCCACCCTGGCCATCCTGAATGGTCTGTGTCAAGTCGGTGCAGAATTCCTCCGGCGCTGCTGGCAAGATGTAGGAAGGTGGAATCTGACTATATGGTTGCCCCCACTTTTTTCCTGGTGTTTTGCTGGTTTATGACTTAGTTGGACTGGGACCCTGCTATTCAGGGCCCCAGTCTATCTGCTCTCTCTAAACAACATGGAGTGCACTCTAGGTGCACTAGTGATTGGATACTGTGGTGCCTTATGAGTCCCTAGTATATGGTACCTTAGGTGCCAAGGGCATAGGTACTTCACAGGCCTACCAGGGGCTGCAGCATGTATTATGCCACCCCTGGGAAGCAGTCTAAATCTGACACCGCAGGCCTGCTACTGCAGCCTGGGTGAGGTGGTGCTAGCACCCCTCACTGAGATATAGGTTTCCTATATCTCTCCTGCACACACATATAAACCTATCAGTCACCCCTAAGGCAGGCCCTATCAATCCTGAGGGCAGGGTGCTTGGCTTCTATGTGAGGGGGTGCCTCTGCCTGAGCAGGGCCCCTCTGCAGCTCTCAGAGTCTATTCTCTGGTGCTGTTTGTGGATGCGGTTTAACCATATACTATTAAGTGCATTATATCCTCGCGGTAAATGCTAACTTTGGAATGGCTGCATCAAAACATGTCGTGTTTGGTGTCAAACATCTTGGAATACTACCCCCCGCCAATCTTGGCGGCGGGGGTAGCATTCCACCCTTTTAGAGGGATAAGACATGTACCTGCTGTGGAAACGCGGTAGAATCCTAAAGAGCCCTGGCATCACAAAATGGATGCCACCAGTCACAGACACTGGGCTGCCCTCCTGCTGATGACCGAAACTCGCAGTGGAGGAAGCCCAACAATAGGCATCCTGTCACAGGGAGGTGTAACCACCTCCCAGACAGGGTTTAGTGTATTGGGGCTGGGTGGGTGCACTCTTAGAGTGCTTTGAAGTCCTGCACTGGGGGAGCAGAAGGCTCCTCTGTGCATATGCCAGTTCAAACCAGCTCAGGGGCTACCTGCCCCTGCTCTGGCGCGAAACTGGACAAAGGGAAGTGGGTGTAGCCACCCCCTCCCTTGACCCTCCCATAGGTGGGGTCATAGAGCTAGTCCATCCCCTCTTTTTAGTATAAGAGGGGGAACCTTGCCATTGCAAAGCAGATAACCCCTGGACGACGCTCTACAGAAGAATCCTGGCCCTTCGATGTTCCACTACCTTTGGAAGACAGAAGAATCTCCCTTGGAGTCAAGGAGTGACTCCCCTGCTTGGCAGGCACCAAAAACGACAACGACGGTCGCAAACTACGCCGCTCCCGCCGGAGTTCGAAGTCCCTGCAGCCCAAGAAGTGGATTTCCTGACTTCTCCAAGGCCATCGTGAGTCCCCAGTGAAGCTGAGGCAAGTGGACCCCACGAGTGACGAGGAACCGCGACCCCTGGGTACCGTGCACTATTGTGGAGTGCAACCCCTTCACAACGTTCCACGAACTTGTGCTTTGGACCACGTGTGGTCCCGACCTCTAGCAGGAATCCCTCCGAAGATCAGAGGCCTACACCGTCCCGAGTGACCGTGGGCCCCTGTTGAGTGATTCCGCCCGAGGTGTATTCGCGATCCCTTGCCAGCCGGCTTGTGGGTCCCCAGAAGACTTCTTAAAGAAACCAAAGGGCTCCCCTGGTTGCTCCAGGCCTGCCCTGACTTACCCTCGCTGGGTGAGTCCCTCAGACCTTGCTGGTCTGTGCCATCGACTTTTCTTCATCTCCCTGAGACTTGCTGTTGCCAAGGCTTGTTGGCTCCAATCGAGTTGCCGATACCGCAGTAAGCTGCAGACTTTGTGGGACACACAGAATCCAGCTCCTGGTCATCGTCGATGCCTCCTGGACCTCGTGGCTGAAGAGTCAAGGCACCCGCAACCGACCTGAATCAACCGACGACGGTGGGCATCCATCTTCCTTGCCCCGAGTCACTGCCAAGTGACTTTGAACACTGTCCCCTCTGCTTTCAGGTCATCCTTCTTCAGAATCCAGGCTTGGATTCCACCGGACACTTCTTCAGCTCCCGCAAGCAGCAAGTCTTCTTTGTTCGCCATTGAAAACGACGCCGCGACCCGACACCAAAGGACACCTATGCACCCGGCTTCCCTGGGTGAGGTAACTCCAGCACTACGGTGCTCCTGTGGGTGTGGGCCCTAGAACTACTTACCCTGTAAGTGACTTGCTTGTAGGTTCTCCCGAAGTCTCCTAGAACTCTTAATTTCCAACCGCGACTTGCCCCATTGAAGTTAACGGCGATACGCGCCTGTGTATCCACACTGCACGCGTCCCCCGTGGGTCCTTTACTTACCTGCCTTGGGTGGTTTCGTGAGGCCCCAGCACTTCGGAAGGCCCTAGGCCTTGTCTCCCTGCAAGTCGTTGTTGCTAAGTCCCTTTTTAGTATATGGTCTGGTACGCCCCTAGGGCCCCAGCCATATTTTGTGCTTAACTTATTGTGAAACGTTGATTTGTGCATATGTTTGTCTTCTAATCTCATAAAGAGATTAGTAGAGAGTTATTTAGAAATAAATACATATATATTTGATATATATACCTGTGTGGTGTCTTTTCATTTGGTGATTCAAGAGATTATATGGTAAAACAAGCTGCTTTACATTCCTTCAAGACTTAGCCTGAAGGCTGCTCTCCACAGCTACCACTAGGATAGCTTTCTTTAAAAGGTTGTCTTAAACCTATCTACCATAAGAGTCGATTTGCCCTGGTGCAAGGTGTCCACTTTAATTAGTGAACAGCATATACCAGGCCAACTTCTCACACAAGATCTCTGCGACTGAGTACCATAAAGACTGGTAGTACCTAACCAGCAAACAGCTGGCGTTGGCTAACCGAATGACAAGACTAGTTGAAGAGAAGACTAATTTCCCAAATACCTTCAGTCTTTTCAACCTCCTATCTGGAGGGGGTCATAGGAAAAGAGTTTGGGTTTCTCCTGTAAGTGGAGGTCTGAACCACCAGTCTGTCTGGAGTAGGAAGGTGCGTCAAAAAAGCAGGGTTTCCAGGAGTGGGTCAGTGGGGTTGTGCTACCTGTCCATTTTCAGTCAGACAGGAGCAATGTTTATCCCTGTTGCCGGAGAAGGTGTCAGTCAGGGCTTCGATGAATGGAAACAAGGGCTCAGATGAGCTTTGCCTAGGCTTCAGAACTTCAGTGAATACATTGGTTTTACTTCAACAAATGGCAATTGTAAGTCCAGAACTTCAGCTGCCAGTCTGATGACCACAGCAAATAAGGCTGTCTCTTCTGTTGAGGCACCAGTGGGTGAACCCAGCACCATGTCAGGGGAATTGTCCAGTCCACTGGCCTCTTGTAAGTCCAGATAGAAATTGTTGTCATCATATTGTGGGAGAAACTCCTCCTCATCATTGCTAAAGGCTGGTCAACTGGCTTCCATAAAGTTTTTGGAGTTCTGGAAGGCGGCTCTCAGGCAAATGCGCTGTTTTATCTGAGTCAGAGTGAACAGGGATTGGGTGTGTCAAAACTACTTCAGAAAGCAACCTCACTCGAGGTCAAGGCTCAGTCCGTTTAAGTTCAGAGTAGTGCATGACAATAGGGTAGGCGTCCCCTCGCGGCGTCATTGCCGGTGTCGACGTGGTAGGGACTGCGTGGATCATGGTGCCAAACATGGAGTCAGCACTGATGTCGGAACTGAAACCTAAGTGGGTTCAGGAGGCACAGACGGTGCAGAGTGTGCACCAGCTGGCGGTAACCAGACTTGTGACCACTGCAGATTCTTGGAGCCTGAAGGAGTGCCACAGGGAGCTAGGAGGATGCCAAAGATTCGCAACTTGGGTTCCTTGAACGCCTCAATCTGTTGCAGTGTCACGGATGGCCCTGGAAATTCAGGGTGCATCAGAATCAGCCGCAGAATCAGCTCCTCCGCTGGGGACCAAGAACGAGACAGAGAGGCACCTTGATGTCCTCGCAATTTGTCAGAAGGAGAGTGGCGAGGTTGGGGCGAGGCCTGCTTAGACTTCTTATGCTTCTGTTTGGACTCTGACTTACCTGAAGACTTGGAACATAGTAAAGCTCTGCAGTGTAGTGTCACGAGAACAGGAATGGGTCTGCACTCTCGCCTTCAAGAGGGATTGGAACTTACGCAAAATCCTATGATGTTCAGCGATGTATATCTTACCTTCACAGTCCCGAATCACCTTTGAGTGCATAAGGGCAAGCTCTTCGCACACCGAGAAGTAGCCCCACCCTAAACATCAGAGACATACTCACAGACAACAGTTGTTATGCCGCGGGCCGCATCACAACCCGCGGCGCTGCCCGTTTTCTCCTTGCGGGCTGCGGTGCAGCCCGCTGCGCCCCTCCCTCCTCTTGGAGGATGCCGCGGTGCGGCACGGCGGTCCGCTGTTGCCGTTTTTGCGGCATCGCAGAAGGCACCCGCGACACCTGTTGGTTTGCTCTGTTGGGCATGCCACATACTTGCGCGGTGGCCCATCCATGTCATGAGGTACAACTGTACCCTTTTTACTGTGACCTTAATTATATGATGCTAAGTGCACATTTCTACAAACTTCTCAGAGTCTCCTGTCTTCCTTCTGTGTAGTGTATTGTACATACGTGCTTAACCGACTTCATTAATGACACCAGTTGAGATATTGTTGCCTTTTCTCATGAGGCACCTTGGGGCACTACACTTACCTGGTGTTGGCATCTGGTGATCCCCCTTCCTTGGGGGCCATATTGTTGCTCTTCTCAGTCTTGCTCCCAGAAGGCAGTGGGGGAGGGTTTCCTTCCTTTTCTAACATGGAGATCTTCCTATACTGCACTTCACTCCTTTCCCTATCCAAGATGGCGACACCTCTCCTTCCTGTTTTGTCATGTCCTGTTCCTGTATCTCACTTCCTGTTTTTTCTGTATATAAGGGATCAGAACCTTTTCCTTCCATGCGTTGCAACACTCCTTGTTCCTGCTGGTTCCTTGACTCTTATTTTGGTGATCCCTTCCTTCCGCTGGCGCTCCTGGTTCCCTTGCGACTTCTGCTCCAGCTTGACTTCCAGTTTTCTCCTGGTTGCTTTTGGGCTCCTGGTCTTCCAGTATTTTCTGGCTCCTTGTATTCTCCTTCATTCCTGGAGTCTCAACATCATCAGAGGTTTTTTCCCTCCGGGGTTTTCCTCTTGGGACTCCTTCTGGAGGGCACTGGCTGCTTAGGCTTTCATTGTCGGCAGCCCCGTGGCTACCGGAAGGGGTCGCCCCTATCTCAGACAAACCAGGACTTACAAGAACCGAAGCCGGGAACCGTCCCAACGCCTAAAGACTGGTAAGAAAGACCCTAAACCCGACAACAGTTTGCACTAGTCCTTTTATGGCTTAAACACTGTAGTTTTATGAGGGGACATGTTCCGTTACACACTGGAAAGCAATTTGCAACTAGAAAGCTCGTCAAATGACAAGAAAAAGTTAGGAGCTAGCTCCTGATCCGAGTACGAAGGCGCAGAAAGGAACCAACATCAGAATGCTTGAGTGATTCTTATATACAGCTCTAGTCATTACTTTTGGGGCAGAGCGAGTTTGACACAGAGCCGCACGACGTCACCTACTGGCACACATGGGCTATACTGTAAAATCTTCCTCATCTAGTCGGGCGCCTGGGGATATTATACAGGTAAGGACTCTGCGGAATGAAGTATCCATCAGAGAACATGAGTTGCCACCGAGCTCCCACACTGCCCACCAGAGGTAACCAGATTCTAATGAGAGTAACCTTGGCTCACACCTTTGGTAGCTTACTGTGACCAACAAGACATTTCTCTGAGAAATGCCTGTTGGTGCATTGTGTAGCAACTAAACAATTACAGCTGAGAAAAGAACTAACTTAAGGTTCACACCAAGTAAACTAAAACAAGAGGCAAAATGTACAGGAACGATTGAATGGAAAGGATGTAAATTAGTTCATGAAGATCAAAAGTTACAATGAAATCACACAAAACATCCCCATATGAAACTGATGAGAGAAAATAGCCTCTCAAACTAATAACTGTCCAAAATGAGGCTCATATCAAAAGTGTCCACTAGAGGGCAGTAGCTCATCAATGATATTCGCCGGGGACTTTCAGTCCAGCAGTGTCCATAGATTCAGCAGCCCTGCCGAGTAACACGCATGGTGGGTTAGACTAACGCATTTCAGTGCAGGTGTCTGCATCACTGCACTGAAATGTGATGTCACACCTATTTAGAAGCCTCTATTTATCTTTACATTGCTTGAGCTGTTGTGAGCATGAGGATGTATCACCATCCAAGGTCTTTCTGGGGTGCAGAAGAGGGTATGTTGACAAAGGTGGACTCCATATTAAGGGCTTCAGTCTAGCCCTTGTTTGGACTGCAGGGAGAGTCATGAGGGAGCTGTGTGCAGTGACTTGAGTGGCGCCACTCGTATAAGCACTCACTCAGACAGCAGTCGGACAATGTACCAAGCATGGGCAGGAGGCCGGCCAGGGCTGGGGAATAGAGCCTGCCCTCATTATACTACTGAGACTGACAGTCACCAGAGTAGCACTCCCATAAAGGAAATAACAGGGCAGGTCTG
The DNA here is from genome assembly GCA_963921515.1 of Calotriton arnoldi. Lineage (NCBI taxonomy): Eukaryota > Metazoa > Chordata > Amphibia > Caudata > Salamandridae > Calotriton > Calotriton arnoldi. Next base: position 46,883 of record CAWUFW010000456.1, on the reverse strand, counting down.
TCCAAATGTGTGAGAAGGGAAAGGAAGGTGGTGTTACAGATGGTGGGCTGAGCATTGACTTGATTGTTTATTTACATGATTAGCCTTTCATGAGATGCGGCCGCACTCACACACTGCATTGTACATCATTCCCATTTCATCACGTTTTCTTTGTTGTCGTTTATATAAAAAAAACGCAACAAAAACATATTGTTGTGTTTTAATGCATCATTTACAAAATGCCTGAAGTTCAAAATTCCATTTTTTGTCAAGTTGTTACGAGATAGAGTTTGGCATTTCTTTTAAATGACAATAATGAATGAATTTGAATGAATTTACACTTATAGAGCGCATGGCTACCAAAGGCCTCCCAGCGCTAGAGACCGAGTCATCAACCGAAACAAAGCCGAGGATTCAAGGGAACAGCAGAGTCTTCAGGAGCTTGCGGAAAGAAAGATAATTGGCCTCAAGCCGAATGTGGTCTGGCAGCTGATTCCAGCATTTCGCCGCCATAAGGGAAAACAGACGTCCACCACTCCGAACACGTTTAACTCTGGGGACGGCTGCTAGATGTTTCTTCTCGGAGCGCAGTGATCTTTTTGGGAGGTAGGGGGAGATGTTTGATCGAAGAATCGGTGGGGCCCTAGCCGAGAGCGACTTATGGGCAATGCACAAAGCCTTAAACTGAATTCTTTCGGCAACCGGCAGCCAGTGCAGAGAGATGATATGAGGTTTAGCAGATTCCCGATTATGAGCCTGCATCAGGAGTCGTGCAGCACAATTTTGGACCGTCTGCAATTTTTTAATGGTAGAGCAAGGAGAGCCTAAGTAAAGCACATTGGCATAGTCGAGCCGATAGAGAATCAAGGCTTGCACCAATAGTTTCATAGCATTGAAGGGCAGAAGGGGTAGAATTTTCCTAATCATTTTCAGGATACCATAACAGGTACCTGCCACCCTACGCGCCTGCTCCTTAAAATTCAGGTTGTGATCCAGCCACTCCCCGAGGCTTTTTATTTGATCTTTGGGGGGAGGGGCATGGCACCCAGACAATTTGGCCAGAGTATGCTGGTATTAATGTTGGTGGTCTTACCCAAAAACATCAGCTCGGTTTTGGCTGCATTCAGCTTTAGGAAAGAGCCATCCATCCACGCGGAGACCCTTTCCAAGCAATTGGCTAAATTGCTCTTAGTGTTGTCCAAATGATTTAGCGACACAATCAGCTGAGTGTCATCAGCGTAGGAAATGATCCGGACACTAAAAGGCTCAACCACCTTGGCCAGAGGGTGCAGATAAACATTGAAGAGCGTGGGGCTCAGGGAGGAGCCCTGTGGCACCCCACATCTCAAAGGCATACTTTCAGAGATGCAATTGTCCTCAAAAACCTGAAATGACCTATCTACCAGGAAAGACTCAAGCCATTTGAGTAGAGTTCCTGTGACTCCTATCTCTCTGAGTCTTGCAATCAATAGTTGGTGATTGACCGTGTCGAAGGCCGCGCTAAGGTCAAGCAGTACAATAGCCACGGACCCACCGACATCCAGAATCTTTCTGGCTTCTTCAACCACCGCCAATAAGGCCGTCTCCGTGCCTTGTTGAGGTCTAAAACCAGTTTGGGAAGGGTGGAGGCGTTCATTCTCCTCCAAAAAAGCGGAGAGAACAGAGTTGACATACTTTTCACTTATTTTCGCAATCCCTGGCAGGAGCGAGATCGGCCGATAGTTGGCAAAAACTTCAGGGTCTAGGGTGGGTTTCTTTAGAAGAGCTCTGACCATGGCCCGTTTCCATGAGGAGGGAACGAGCCCGGAGGAAAATGAGACGTTGATGAGGTCCAGAATAACTGGAGCAACAGAGTCGAAAACCTGGTTAAGAGTGGTGGGAGGTACAGCATCACTTGGGGAGCCAGATTTCAGACGGTCGAGATGTGTTTTTAAAGATTTCATATCCATAGGGGGGATTGTCTCAATGAGAGGATCTAATAATCGAGGTTGGTCATCTGCAGGGAGGGTATTTACGGAAACTGATAGCGGAGGGAAAGTAGAATAGATATCTTCAATTTTCTTATAAAAGAAATTTACCAGATTATTACAACGTCCTAAAGTGTTATCAGATGGCAAAGGGGCCGCAGGAGGCTTAAGGAGAGATTTCGCAATTTTAAAAATTTCGCGGGGGAGTTAGAAGCTGAGATAATCTTTTTTCATAGTACCCAGATTGGGCATTTCTGATTTCTGCCTTATAGGCTTTAATGGCTTCTCTATATTTAGATTTCTCAATAATAGAGAAGTCCTTTCTCCAGCTTCTCTCCAGGCGCTTACATAGTTGTTTCAGCTCTCTGAGCTTAGGAGAGTACCAGGCTAGACAGCGCACGTCTTTTACTGGTCAACCATTTTTGGGGATCAGCGTATCTAACGATGATTCCAGCCATTGATTAACTTTGTTATTGGCAGTTTCAAGGTCATTTCCTAAGACGGGTCTGGTGTTATCAAGGGTTAATGCCCAGGAATCAATGGACAATTTAGACCAATTCCGACTCCATATTTTTACCCTTTCACGTGGCTGGCCGCCAACCTGTTGGGTCCAAACAAAAGGGACCATGTAGTGGTCCGACCATGGCAGGGAAATGTGCTTTTCCACAACAAGGCTATCGATGTTGGAGAAAAGCGGATCAAGAAGGTGGCCTTTTTGGTGGGTGGGGCCGGACACGTTTAATTTCAGCGCCAGAGCACCTAGATTATCAATTACAGTCTCCGCATCAGAGGAGGATGCCGAGATCGCCTAGCAAGGAAAAATTAGAGAGAGCTAACCGAATTGGCTATCATTTCCGGGAGATCTCTACTGAAGTGGCCAATGGTTCCTGGCGGCCGATAAATAAGGACACCAGAAAAAGTACACGTAGAGGAAAAACCAAGTGCAAAGAAACAGCTTTCACAATCAGGGATCAAGCTAGCTGAGATACGACAGTTAAATTTATCTTTATAGATAATAGCCAAGCCCCCTCCTCTGATTAATTCGCGGTCTTGTCTCTGAATCAAATATCCAGGGGGCAGGACTTGAACTACCGCTGGGTCTGAGGTGCTAGAAAGCCATGTTTCCGTGAGGAACAAGGCATCAAGATCTTGTTCTTCCAGCAGTAATCGAAGTTCAGTGATGTGCTTAGGTAACGAGCGGCAGTTCAAAAGGGACATTTTGAAGGCTATTTGGGAGGAAGGGGTCTTAGCAACAATGTGCGAGATAGAAGAACCTAATTCAAAGGGGCATTGGGGACATTTGTTACCGCTATTGGTTGGCGCCATAGATTGAACGCATTTAAGGGGTATAGTCTCTCTGAGGTGGTACAACTGATCAATGGTATAGGAGATCTTACCTCTTGTTGGAGGACCAGGGGTCCTGGCCCCTGGACCCGATCGGGCGCGGACGGGCGCAGACGGGCTTGCCTTAGGCGCGCCCGCTGCGCGCGTCCGCTGCGTGCCCGCGTCATCCGCCCCTTTTGAGGAGTGGTGAGCGTGAGAGCCGTCGCAGCTAGACTGCTGACCTACGTTTGCAATGCCCGTCTACTGATCCCCCCGGAGCATTGAACACAGCTCCTTCCCCGGAAAAAGTGCAAAAAAGCAATTCAAATACAATACAGTGTTAAAAATCAGTGCCGAATGAGTATTTTAAAAGGTAAACCAGTTTCTGACATAAATGCCTCTGAAGCCCTGAACCGAGCCGCTAATAATCCCCCCGGAACATTGAACACAGCTCCTTCCCCGGTAAAAGTATAAAAAGCAATTCACGTACAAATACAGTGTTAAAAATCAGTGCAGAGTAAGTATTTTAAAAGGTAATCCGGTTCCTCACATAAATGCCTCTAACGCCCTGAACCGAACCGCTAATGTTCGGTAAATAGGCTTTGTCGTACAGCTGCAAGCATTCATTTTTTAAAAAGTAAATAGTCCTAAGCGCACAAACGTGTGAGTGGAATTATTTATGTACAGTTAACTTTACAGAGAACAACAACAAACAGCTCATTTAGTAATGCTAACACTGCAATCAGCAGTAGTTCCGCGGCAGTGTGCATGTCGGAAATCTGCCTTTTCTGCGTGGTCACTCGGATTTTTCGCCTCTTGCTGATCCCTTTATTTTTGCTGGTGTTACACTTCTGTGTACTTTAACCCTGCTAACCAATAGTAAAGTCCCAGGTGGATCCCGACAGACACAAGAAGAACAGCCACCCAGGCCCTCGTCAGTAGCAGACTAGACTATGGGAACGCCCTCTACGCGGGAGCCCCGGCCAAGCTCATCAAGCGACTGCAACGCATACAATACGCCTCCGCACGACTGATCCTCGACGTACCACGCCACAGCCACATCACCCCCCACTTGAGGAACCTGCACTGGCTCCCCGTCGACAGGAGGATCACCTTCAAACTCCTCACCCACGCACACAAGGCACTCCACAAAACTGGCCCAGCCTACCTCAACAGACGACTCTTCTTCTACGTCCCCAACCGCCAGTTCCGCTCCGCCGACCTCTCCCTCGCCACCGTCCCCGCATTCGAAGAACAACCACCGGCAGCAGATCCTTCTCACACCTCGCCGCCAAGACCTGGAACACCCTTCCACTAAGCCTACGAAAGACCCAAGACCTGCTGACCTTCAGGAGGCTACTCAAGACCTGGCTGTTCGACCCGTCGCAGCATCCCCCCCCCCCTTCCCTCTCCCCAGCGCCTTGAGACCCTCGCGGGTAAGTAGTGTGCTCTACAAATTCTGTGATTGATTGATTGATTGTGCTCCCCTTTAAACATGATCAAATTGGCATATTACTAATTGGTATAATTAACTTAGAGATACGCCCCTTATGTATGGTACAAATGTACGTTCCCAGGGCATGTAAGTTAAATGTCACCAGTGCACTGCAGCATCTATTGCTACAGTACACAACACTACAGTGATAATGTAAAACATGGTTTCAGGCTTACTATTATAGCCTGACTGTAGCAGTGTAAAAAGTGCAATTCGGACTGTCAAAATAAACCCTTAGGACAGGTCAAAGCCTTCCTTCTAAATATTAATAAGCCCCCAAGGCAGGGTGCATAGTATTTAAAAACAGTACATGTAGAAATGTAATGTTAACATGTCCTTACTGTGACTAGCACTCAAAGGCAATTTTGTCATGAGGTGGGCCTAGCTGTCTTATGCAGAAAACAAGAGTACAAATTAAAATCTTAATAATGTATCTCAGGAATAGGACTAGCTAGAAAAACAATAAAACAATTATTTTTAATAGTTATTAAAAATCCAATTCAATGGTGAAGTCGGGGTTTTAATAAATATTAAAGAAAAGTAACTTTTAGAAAGATACCTTTTCCCTGCCGGAGGTTCCTGGAGGCTAAATTTACATTTGCTCTCCCTCTTCTGCCAGGTGTGAAGAAGGTATGAAATGCTTCCCAAGAGCAAACAATGGGCTGACATGAATGGGCAGAGACGACGACTCTTAACCTCCGATAATGCGCAGGGTAGGGGCTTTGAGCATCCTTTTTGACATTACAGTGTTCAATATGTACTTCAGAGTCAAACTCTGCTTGACAGACCTACTGGGTTTACATATAACACTTTGGGGAGTACTTGAAAGGCAGAGAACTGAATGCCAAGATAATTAACTGTTTGGTTTCTGAAGGACCTGCTATTGTCCTACCAGACTTCTGTCTCTGGATTTTACATATAGCACTGGGAGCGCACTTGAAAGGAATGAGAACAGATTGCCAAAATAATTCTTGTCTATCCACTGTCCGGTTGCTGGAAAACCATACTTTTGTTATACCAGACTTCTGTCTCTGGGTTTATTGTAGGTACAGTGGCAATTCTAAATTGGAATTTAATGTTAGATGTTGGAGGACATTAGGATTACCATAGTACACACAAGCCCAGTCCTCAGAGGCTAAGTTTAGTGTGGCTGAAAACTTTTGTTAGCTTAAAAATGCACAAAATGGGTAGGGTTGGCCCCTCAAACTGTTACCCCATTGGTTCGGGTGTACCCAGGAGTCATTTGTACCAGCTAGCTCGTGTCAGTCATAAATGTGGCATCTCCAAGCACCCACTTCAGAACACTGCTGGAACTAACAAAGAACAGTAGAGGACTGGGCCTGCTGTCTGTGGCCTGAGAGGGACCCTGAAGGACTGGACCTCCTCCCTCTTGTACCCAAGACAAAGAAGTGTACTGCAAGGGTTATAAGACTGATCTCCTGTTAAAACTACAGGGACACAACATGCTACAAGAGGCCTTTTCCTGCAACTGTCCAGATGACCAGAGACAACTGGACCTCGACTAGACCCTGCTGTTGGCCTCTGCTTGACACCCTGTGAGTCTCTAAGTGCTCCCCCTGAGGGCCTGCGGTCTACAGAAGTGTACTCCTGTGGAGGACCGGGAATTAAAGGACTGAAGTTAGAAGGTAAAATCTTTGACAAGGACGAACATGTAATCAAGGTCAGAGTCAAATCTTGTCTACGTCCTGGTCTACCACGACCACTGACTATCATTGGCACTATTCTTACTGAAAACTTTAAAACATCATTTCTCCATGTCTCCTAATTGGATTTTTGTAATGTTGGTGTTGTGTTGGTGTTGTTTTGTTTAACAAATTGTTTATTAAGTTTTAGTTTATTTTTCTAATTTGGTTTGGGATTTTTTTTATTGTTTTGCATTTCAACTTTATTACTATTTTGGTACTGCATAAATACCTAACACATTGCCTTACGTTAAGCATGTCTGGGGTTCCACAGCGATGGTGACTGAGAAACTCCTTTGTGTTCCAGGGTTGTGGTGATGCCAGTCAAGTTTCTTGCCAGGTCTGGGATCAGAAAACTAGGGAGTTTGACAGCCTGCCAGGAGGAGCTTCCTTGAGGCCTGCCTGGAAGGAAGACACTGACAAACAGCTGTTGCCCTTGCATTGAGGAAAATGCTGGCTAGAACAAGGGGGCTTCCAGGACCTGAGAAAGGATGAACGCAAGCTGCTTGCTATCACTCAGAAGGTACAGCATCACCAGACCATTGGGTGAAGCCCTGAGACCAGAGTATTCCATAGTGTGCTCCGAAGCCAAAGCACCCCCCAAGACTATGGGGTGCCCAGGGAAAACAAAAGCATATCTCACGGGTTTCCGACCAAAGACATTGAGCCTGTGACCACATTCAGCAGACTAACCTGCAGACCTTAAGAGCCAGGAGGTGTGTTGCACCAGGCCAGAATCACTACCGTCAGTCAAAGGGAGCATCAACCCAAACCACTTCTTCACCACTGCCCCCAGAGGGGACTCTTTGCTTTGTTTGGATAGTTTGTGTTTGTGCACGAGGACGATCCCTCTGTGAAGATATACTGGATTAGCGGCAGCTCGAATGGAGTGTAGCTTCTTCACGATCGGTGCTGGTATGCCACCAGACCGGGCCTATGGAAACTTCGACTGTTTTGCATTTCGACCTTATTGCTGTTTTGGTACTGCATTAATACTTTACACATCGTCCTAAATTCAGAGTGTCAGCTCCGAGCCGTAGCTACAAGGGGGTTGAGCTCAGGGTAATTCAGTGACTTTGAGGTTTCACCCCGACAAGGGCCGTGCTTATTCCTTGAGATGGGTGGTCACCCGCCCCAAATATTAATCCAATTTATTACACCGCAGCATTAAAAAAAGACAAGAGCTTTGAACAAATGAATGAATATTAGTCCTATAAAGCGCAAACTTTGCCCAAAGGCGATAAGGCGTGAAGAGCTTTCTTTGGGTCATTATAAATTTGACCAGAAAGACAGCAGGGGTAGGCCTGGGTGGTAAACTCCACTCTGTTTGCGGAGTTTGCAGAGCTTTTCCCACTCTGTGCTCTGTGTAGAGCGTGGAGTTCTGAAAAACTCTGTGGAGTGGCTTGGAGCGGAGTTTTTCCTCTCTCGCGGCTCGCCAGCGTTAAGTTGGCGAGCGCGAAAAATCCACGCTAGACGGCCTCCTGGTGAGATTTCTCAACGTGAGCAGTAGCGGCAGGTCGCTACCACTCGCGTTGAGAAACCTGCCCCTCGCTTTGAGGAAGCTGCCCCTCAAGTAGAACATCTACTCAAGCGACAGAAAGATACAGCGCCCTCTTGTGGTGCGTGTGGTGCCATTCGCACTGATTTTACAGCGCGGGACAAATGCCCGGCGCTAAAAATCAGCGCGAGCAGCACGACTTACCTCACTCCGCCGCTTGTGGAACTCCACAGAGCACGGCAAAGTTTTTTTGTGACTTCGCAGAGTTCCACATAGAGGAACTCTGCAAACTCCGCCCAGGCCTTAGCAGGGATTGACTAGTTACCTTTAGGAGCACTCAACAATTCCAACCTAATTATGTTTCTATGGTTGCAAACATGTTGTTGCAATCCCTCACCCCCTTCACCCTTCTGAATGGCCTTAAAGTTCAGGCAAAATGAACCCAGGTTGCTATAATGCGTGCCAACTTTATCCCGTTGCACGTTTTTAGCCACCATCAATCTTGAAGAAAGAAATGACAAGTTCCAGAATGCAGTTTTGTCAATGGCAAAAAAGGAAGTACTGGCTGAAAGTGTCACCCAGGAGGCGTACCTGGCAGGTAGATGGGTTAGCAGCTTACCTATCTTGTTATGGGATGGGGGGTGGCGGAGGGTGTCTTTGCTCACACTACAACGTCCTATGGAGGAAGGCGGCCTGGGAGTACCGAACTTTGAACGCTATTTTCTGGCCGCACAATTACAGTGGCTGGCACAATGACTAACGGGTGTAGGCCCCAAAGGAACAAACTTGACGAATCTAGGGGATCGTACCCCCCTGCTGCTAACCAAAATGCTACACGCGGCGATGGTAATTCCCCAACAATGACTGTTACAAACCACCGCTCTGCAGTTTTGGAGACGCTGCGTGGCAAAGCGACCAGAGACTTCCCTATATTCCCCTGGATTTGCCCCTGGTCGACCTGCCACAAGGCAACCACAGATGGATATTTACCTCTGATCACCTGTCGCCGTGGACTGAGGTGGGACTCAACACAGTGGGCGATTGCTACCAGCAGTCGATCCTAACCCCCCTGCAAGACCTGGTCGAAAATAATGGGCTCCAAGCAGGACAATTCCTGCAATATGAAGCCTTGACGCGAACATTCAAGACGCTCTGGGGTAAAGGGCGGGAAGAACCCAAAACCCATGTAGTGGTACAGTCCATATTCACTCTGGGAAGGGCGCAACATCTGGTGAAATGGCTTTACATTTCACTGGCGGAACTATCCCGCACCCCTCTCCAAAAACTACGCGACAAGTGGGAGCTCGCATTGAATAGGTCCCTCTCGGACACGGACTGGAGGAAAATATTAGCATATCCCAAAAAAGTTTCTTGCAGCACCTGGAAGAAATATATACAATTCAACCACACCCATATGACATATATGTCACCCCATAGGCTCTGAGTTGCGTATGGAGGCAATATATGTAACTGCCAGAGGTGTGACCATGCGGACGCTGATTTCATACACATGACTTGGGAATGTACCATAGTAAACAGATTTTGGGACGAAGTTCTGGTGTTGACGGGGGCAGCAGTGGGACGTACACTTACGAACACGATTGAAACCGGTCTGTTGGGATGCTTCCCTAGACCACCCAAGGGGAAGGTGGGCACTAGGTTTGTGGACCCAGCCCTGATCCTCGCCAAAAGGAGGATAGCCTTGGCATGGAAGTCGACTAGGGGACCCACAATAGAGGACTGGAAACGAGACGTGACACACTGGGCAGGGGCAGAGGGGAGGGCGCTGGCCAGGGAAGATGCATGAGGGGTTAGGCGACGCCCCATGGCCGGTCCATGGAGCGAAGTCTTGGAGCTTTGGGGGCACCCTGAGAGATGCCAATCCCAAGAGAGTGAAGTCGGATGCAGCCCCCGTCCGGATAGTGATCCTTGCCTGGCAATCTGAAGGGCAGGGCAGTCAGGGTTACTGGGAGGGTCGGGCCCTGCCCCCCAACCCTCAACCATATTATAATACCCCCGGGCTGTTCACCTGTAGGACCCACTGCTTTCCGGCCTGTAAATGGGTTGACGACAGCACATGAGAGGGGATGGTTTCCCTCCCCCTTCCTAGGGGCCGCCCCCTGGATCGCCCCCTTCTTCTATACCCCTGACGACTAGAAACATTAAAGCACCTCACTGCATGGTTCATTGGTTCATGTTATTATTTTAGTTTTTAATTTTTCGCACTTTTCTTTTTTTCCTTTCCTTTCATCTCACTGCTCTGCATAATGTGGGATAAACTTCCAGGTAGCTCCCTCTCCCAGGATAGACTGCACACACAAGTAAGCAACCACCTGTGCAGGTTTCCAGCGTGCAACGTAGAATACTGCACCATTCCCGGTTCACACATATTAGTAGACTCATATAAGTGTGGTAGAGTTGGTACAGAACAGTCAATATCGGATAACTACCGGGGAATTCAATACTGAAAATGTTGGAATAATGCGCAGTTGAACTATGATATAAACTGTATCATGTGTGACATTACGAACTGATATGTGAGATCTTTGTTACCATAACGGTTCATAAAAAATATGTTTAAAAAAAAAAGATCAGCAAAGTATAACTGGTGAATTTTAGAGGGTTTTTTGTCTTAAAATAGTTTTAGATTATTATCAGGCCTAACTCCAACGTCATTTAGTCTTTGCTTTTTATCAGGGGATATATAGATATATATTTTTGCTGAAGCAATTTCAGTGTCTGCAGCACCATAAGCCCTTTAGAAGTGTTTCATCTATTTTAAGACCATTTTTAAACTATTGCATTGCACAAAAGTGGCTACATTCTGAATGTTATCTGAATACATGAGCAAGAAAGGACATAACTGCTTTGCTTTACTCAAACCAAAGTGTCACTCAAAGTGTCACACACAAGGCAGATGGGTGTCACACAAAAACACACTGAAAACATGGAAATATCAAACATGAGCAGTCTGACAACTTGGCAGATATAATAGAGTTGTGTCAGTAGTTTCAAAGTTACTGTTTTTGCTGGTTACTTCTGGACAGTTCTGCAGGGACTTGTAGTACACAGGAGAAAATGTGAACTTGTGTTGTGACAACACTTCAGCAATCCATTATCAAAGCCTTTCGCTTGTGGAAATTGGCTTCAATAGACTTCCCTATTTTCCCGCTCTCCCATTGCATTGTGGGCCTGGTAGTTGTATATCTCATTAGAGGTCGAACTGTGATATTACGATGCTACATGGTGGGTGTGGTTGTGCATCAGAAGAGTGTAGCTGCGATCATTTGTAAGGCGTGAGATAGAAATAGTAACACAGAATCACGCCAAAGCACCTGTTCAGCAAAAGCAAACTCTCTCCTCGTTTGAAGGCATCGGGCCAGGAAGCAAAGTCTGTGAGGCGCCCCAGCAAACCCACATCTTTCTGCATATTTGGTTTAAAAGTACTTCCGGTCTTTCTGCCCGACCACTGCATCATAGACCCTGCAGAAGTACATTTCACCATGCACTGGTTGCATTCCCAAACTGAGTATGGCCACTGTAGCTTGTCATATTATGATGTATTACATTACCTTTTCTTTAACGCCTCTCCTGTTTTGTTCTCTCTGAAGCCCATCAGAGGTGAGAAATTTGTCAAGAACAATTCTTAAAGGATTTTTTTTCCATCAGGAACACGCTCACAAAGTCCCCTAAGTAGTCCAGTTAACTGAGATTTCTACAAATGGGCTGTGCCAGGAATATCTCAGCATGTAGCCACTTTTTAAATGTTTTTTTTTTAATTAGCACAAGTCATATTCTTAGGATAACACAGATTACGACTGGTGGAAATACGTACTTCAATAAATCATAACTTATTAAAAAAAAACGTTGGGCTTTTTTGCTTACACGTAACCAACACAAAACAGAACGACAGTCAATACGTGCATCACAAATTTGAAACTATCCACAATTGCACTACAAATATGCGATGCTATTGTGAATATATTGTAACCTGGAATGACAATGAAAAGCGATTCAGCATTACACAAAAAAGCGAAAAACAGATGCCCTTCAGAATAAAGCCGCATGCCACCCAGGGCCGGACTGGCCCTAGCGGGCACCGGGCGTTTCCCCGCTGGGCCGCCAGGGTGGGGACCACCCACATTCCCATCGACTCTTTCGATAAATGGATAGGGGAGAAGTATATGGGGGCGCACACGTCATCCTTAGCTAACGTTTTGAACTCACCTACCAGAACTCATTCCTGAGAAATATGATGTTTTCGGAGACCGTTTCTCTCGTGGCATGTGGGCATTTAAGCAAGTGTCTCAACAAACTCCATAAGTACACAACACACCAAGCCTACCCACCCTGCCAGTGTACGGCTTCAGTATCCCAACCCTTCCTTTCACCGGGAACCCTCTATTGGTCAGCAGTTCCGTTTGAACTCGGTTCGTATGTCAGAATAAAAGTAGCAAAAATACTGCCTGACAAAAACATTGTATCTTAAAAATGTTCTACAAATGTCTGGTCTCACTGGGTGGAGATTGAATTTCGTTGGGATATTCCGGTAGCATAACTTTGTCACTCTGGAGATTCTCCAAGCACCCTTTCTAGGCGCTGGAGTTTACCCCGTTGTCGAAGCATGCTGTCCCTAGCAGCACCCTTCGTAGGCGCCGGAGTTCACCCCCTTGCTGAAACACGCTGTCCCTAGCAGCACCCTCCCTAGGCGCCGGAGTTCACCCATTGCCGAAGCACGCTGTCCCTAGCAGCACCCTCCCTAGGCGCCGGAGTTCACCCATTGCCGAAGCACGCTGTCCCTAGCAGCACCCTTCCTAGGTGCCGGAGTTCACCCCCTTGCCGAAGCATGCTGTCCCTAGCAGCACCCTTCCTAGGCGCCGTAGTTCACCCTCTTGCCGAAGCACGCTGTCCCTAGCAGCACCCCTTTCTAGGTGCCGGAGTTCACCCCCTTGCCGAAGCACGCTGTCCCTAGCAGCACTCTCCCTAGGCGCCGGAGTTCACCCATTGCCGAAGCACGCTGTCCCTAGCAGCACCCTCCCTAGGCGCCGGAGTTCACCCCCTTGCCGAAGCACGCTGTCCCTAGCAGCACCCTCCCTAGGCGCCGGAGTTCACCCTCTTGCTGAAGCACGCTGTCCCTAGCAGCACCCCTTTCTAGGCGCCGGAGTTCACCCCCTTGCCGAAGCACGCTGTCCCTAGCAGCACCCTCCCTAGGCGCCAGAGTTCACCCCCTTGCCGAAGCACGCTGTCCCTAGCAGCACCCTCCCTAGGCGCCAGAGTTCACCCCGTTGCCGAAGCACGCTGTCCCTAGCAGCACCCTTCCTAGGTACCGGAGTTCACCCTCTTGCCGAAGCACGCTGTCCCTAGCAGCACCCTCCCTAGGCGCCGGAGTTCACCCATTGCCGAAGCACGCTGTCCCTAGCAGCACCCTCCCTAGGCGCCGGAGTTCACCCCCTTGCCGAAGCACGCTGTCCCTAGCAGCACCCTCCCTAGGCGCCGGAGTTCACCCTCTTGCTGAAGCACGCTGTCCCTAGCAGCACCCCTTTCTAGGCGCCGGAGTTCACCCCCTTGCCGAAGCACGCTGTCCCTAGCAGCACCCTCCCTAGGCGCCAGAGTTCACCCCGTTGCCGAAGCACGCTGTCCCTAGCAGCACCCTTCCTAGGTACCGGAGTTCACCCTCTTGCCGAAGCACGCTGTCCCTAGCAGCACCCTTCCTAGGCGCCGGAGTTCACCCTCTTGCCGAAGCACGCTGTCCCTAGCAGCACACCTTTCTAGGCGCCGGAGTTCACCCCGTTGTCGAAGCACGCTGTCCCTGGCAGCACCCTCCCTAGGCACCGGAGATCACCCCCTTGCCGGAGCACGCTGTCCCTGGCAGCACCCTCCCTAGGCGCCGGAGTTCACCCCCTTGCCGAAGCACGCTGTCCCTAGCAGCACCCTCCCTAGGCGCCGGAGTTCACCCCCTTGCTGAAGCACGCTGTCCCTAGCAGCACCCTTCCTAGGCGCCGGAGTTCACCCCCTTGCCGAAGCATGCTGTCCCTAGCAGCACCCTTCCTAGGCGCCGGAGTTCACCCTCTTGCCGAAGCACGCTGTCCCTAGCAGCACCCCTTTCTAGGCGCCGGAGTTCACCCCCTTGCCGAAGCACGCTGTCCCTAGCAGCACCCTCCCTAGGCGCCGGAGTTTACCCCCTTGCCGAAGCACGCTGTCCCTAGCAGCACCCTTCCTAGGCGCCGGAGTTCACCCTCTTGCCGAAGCACGCTGTCCCTAGCAGCACCCCTTTCTAGGCGCCGGAGTTCACCCTCCTGCCGAAGCACGCTGTCCCTAGCAGCACCCTCCCTAGGTGCCGGAGTTCACCCCCTTGCCGAAGCATGCTGTCCCTGGCAGCACCCTTCCTAGGCGCCGGAGTTCACCCCCTTGCTGAGCACGCTGTCCCTAGCAGCACCCTTCGTAGGCACTGGAGTTCACCCTCTTGCCGATGCACGCTGTAACTAGCAGCACCCTCCCTAGGCGCCGGAGTTCACCCCGTTGCAGAAGCATGCTGTCCCTGGGAGCACCCTTTCTAGGCGCCGGAGTTCACCCCGTTGCAGAAGCATGCTGTCCCTAGCAGCACCCTCCCTAGGCGCCGGAGTTCACCCCCTTGCTGAAGCACGCTGTCCCTAGCAGCACCCTTCCTAGGCGCCGGAGTTTACCCCCTTGCCGAAGCACGCTGTCCCTAGCAGCACCCTTCCTAGGCGCCGGAGTTCACCCTCTTGCCGAAGCACGCTGTCCCTAGCAGCACCCCTTTCTAGGCGCCGGAGTTCACCCTCTTGCCGAAGCACGCTGTCCCTAGCAGCACCCCTTTCTAGGCGCCGGAGTTCACCCTCCTGCCGAAGCACGCTGTCCCTAGCAGCACCCTCCCTAGGTGCCGGAGTTCACCCCCTTGCCGAAGCATGCTGTCCCTGGCAGCACCCTTCCTAGGCGCCGGAGTTCACCCCTTGCTGAGCACGCTGTCCCTAGCAGCACCCTTCGTAGGCACTGGAGTTCACCCTCTTACCGATGCATGCTGTCCCTGGCAGCACCCTTCCTAGGCGCCGGAGTTCACCCCCTTGCTGAGCACGCTGTCCCTAGCAGCACCCTTCGTAGGCACTGGAGTTCACCCTCTTGCCGATGCACGCTGTCCCTGGGAGCACCCTCCCTAGGCGCCAGAGTTCACCCTCTTGCCGATGCACGCTGTACCTAGCAGCACCCTCCCTAGGCGCCGGAGTTCACCCCGTTGCAGAAGCATGCTGTCCCTGGGAGCACCCTTTCTAGGCGCCGGAGTTCACCCCGTTGCAGAAGCATGCTGTCCCTGGGAGCACCCTTTCTAGGCGCCGGAGTTCACCCCGTTACAGAAGCATGCTGTCCCTGGGAGCACCCTTTCTAGGCGCCGGAGTTCACCCCGTTACAGAAGCATGCTGTCCCTGGGAGCACCCTTTCTAGGCGCCGGAGTTCACCCCGTTACAGAAGCATGCTGTCCCTGGGAGCACCCTTTCTAGGCGCCGGAGTTCACCCCGTTACAGAAGCATGCTGTCCCTGGGAGCACCCTTTCTAGGCGCCGGAGTTCACCCCGTTACAGAAGCATGCTGTCCCTGGGAGCACCCTTTCTAGGCGCCGGAGTTCACCCCGTTGCAGAAGCACGCTGTCCCTGGCAGCACCCTCCCTAGGCGCCGGAGTTCACCCCCTTGCTGAGCACGCTGTCCCTAGCAGCACCCTTCGTAGGCACTGGAGTTCACCCTCTTGCCGATGCACGCTGTCCCTGGGAGCACCCTTTCTAGGCGCCGGAGTTCACCCCGTTGCAGAAGCACGCTGTCCCTGGCAGCACCCTCCCTAGGCGCCGGAGTTCACCCCCTTGCTGAGCACGCTGTCCCTAGCAGCACCCTTCGTAGGCACTGGAGTTCACCCTCTTGCCGATGCACGCTGTCCCTGGGAGCACCCTTTCTAGGCGCCGGAGTTCACCCCGTTGCAGAAGCATGCTGTCCCTGGGAGCACCCTTCCTGGTGCTGAAGTTCACCCCGTTGTCAAAGCATGTTGTCCCTGGTAGTCTCAGGCCTCCTTGTACCTAGAAGCCAAATCAGGAGCCTGACATCCTCAGTTCTTGAGCCACGTCCTCGCATCAGGCCTTCAAGTCAGAGGAGGAAGGTCCCCTTTAGCAAGCATCTGATAAGCACACGGCAGACAAGGGAACTCCTTCTTCTCAGGCGAAGCCGATTCTGAAGGCCAAAGGAGTGGAGCAAAGATTTTTAAAGGGCCCATTTGAAAGTCACAGGAGGGCGACCATGGTCCTGCGTATTCTTAATTCTCCTGTACACTCCGTTCTCCTACCCTTCGTTTGAGCGCAAATCTTGCCCTAATGGTAGGGATGGTTGCCAATCCCACTGTCTGTCTATTTTACTAGCTAAATCCAACATGGCGTAATGCGCTCTCCTCCGACTCCTCACTATGCACTCTACTTCATCCCAGTCCACATGAGATACCACATGGCAGCTTTCGGCTATCCGTGTCTTCAGACACCCTCGACTGAGCTTTATATCATCTTTTCGAAGCCAGAGCTCAGTAATCGCTTAAGTTGGTCTCACAGAAGAATTATTGAATATTTCAAATGTTTGAAGAGGACGGATGTGATGCGCGGGAAACAGTATCAGTCGCGTGCTCCCTTTATCCTCTGTGCAAACAATGGTGGCTTGAACGCAGTCATTCATTCATCCCGAGAAATGAACTGTCTGATGTGGCGATATAATTCAAAAGGTCTTTAGATCCTGTGGAATCTTTATAAACTCACTAAATACAGATTTGATTTGAGAATGTTCAACTGGCAGAAATGTCCCAAGAAAGGTATGGACCAAGATTCATCATTGCGTCTTGAAGTCACCAAGATAAATGTCACTTTTACTTTATCAAAGTGATACTTCAAGGAATAGCGACACAATGTGATCTACAAGGAGCAGGTACATGTATATAGCCTCTTGGGTGTCTTGCCCTTCTACTCGGTACAGGCAGTTAATGTAGTTGTGCCTTGACTCCTATTGCACTGTTCCCACTAGGCTGTGTATTCATTATACTGTCCTACTTTCCTCAAGCCCTTTGGTTTGGGGGAAGCACCTGACCGAATATTGGCAAATCATCGCGATTTGTATCGCTTCTTTAACTAAGAGGAACCCATGATGGCAGACTGTTAAGGATCTCCCGCCAGGTGCTCCCCGGGCTAGGGATCCCCATATGGCGTAAATCTCCAGAAAAAAGCCCTACCTTTGGAATCCGAAGGAATCAATCTTGCGATCCTGCATGACCGTTGCGATGCAACAAAGATTGCAGCGAAAATCGTGCAGTAACCAGAGGCAACTAGTAAGGAACCAGGGAAGATTCCCGGGGCTAGCCATCACCGACGGCGCAAATCCCGCTGGGCACCTGCAGACAACCGCAAGCGCTGCCAGCCCGGTACACCTTGTCTGCCGAAGGAACAGGAATACTTCGGGCGCTCCCTGACTCTCCCGTCCTCTTGCACCCCTGTGTCCAGCGGGAAAGGTGGATGGAGAGGGCAAGGCGGCTGCGGATGCAAGGAGAGCCCTCCGCCGCCCTCCTTTGCTGCCTGCAGCCGGCCAACAGCACTGTGGCCCCTGTTCACCCAATTCCCCACTGAAGGAAAAGTGAATCCGAGCCACGACCACCTGATGGGCACATGGACGCCGCCTCTCCAGCCTCCTAGACGCCTGCGACCTGCAGAAGTGGAGGTTGGAGTGATTGGGGCAGCCATGTTTGAGATGAGGAAAACATCGCTGCACGCCTCTGCTGTTCATCCTCCCCTGGCCCGTGCCGCTCGACCGGCCCTCGGTGATGACTCCCCGATGCCTGTGCAATGCCGGGGGCAACCGGGAAGATTGCCCCTCTTGCAGCACGCAGATGACAGTCTGGCTTGCTACCCCTGTGCAGTGCAAGCCCTGCCTGTGGGTCGGTTACTGGGACTGGGCTAGCGGCTATGGCCCTTGGGCATATTTCCGAACTCATCAGCCCGTCTATATTATAGTTTAAATTTATGTAGTCTACACTGGTATTTTATATCATTCCATTCCATGCTCTTTTGATCATTTTACGCCAACACTGGTCCTACGCTGTTATTTTATGCCGATATGTAATGCTTATCTATACTTCTGGCACACAATGTCGCCATGTTTCATGTTATGCTATGCGTATACTCTCTTATGTTCACTTCCCACCAACACTGGTATATGATACCTACACTGTTATTTTAAGTCGACACACCTTTGCTCACTTTTTATCCAACACACATTTCTTGTAGACACCACTGCAATGTATCTGTGTTTATACCCATGTACTTGTATTTACCCTATATGATATTCATGCACCTGCTCTGATTTTGTCAGTGTACACAGCTGTTTTGAATCTGTGCTTACCCCATGTAATTGTAACGACCCCATATGTAACTCTTGTAACCTCTACTTGCCAATTATGTAAAGCGCTCTGATACCTTAGGGTCACGTTATCGCTACAAAAACTCAATAATTGAACCTCTCAACAAGTCAGTTCGTCCCAGGGTGGTACAATGCAGAGCATTTGTGTTTGATACCATTCAGTCTGCGGATACCACACAATGTGACAGGTGGAAAACATGTGAATGTGCATTTCATATCCACCCTACCACTCAGTACAATTAACATGCTGCATAGATTTAAGTGCCAGGCATGAGCAGTTTTGCAACCTACTTAAATGTCTCACACTGGCCCCATAGGATTACAGGCTTCCTGGTCAGTCCCAGCAGTAGAAGCCAGCCGCAAGTGGCACTTGGGTCGTCAGAGTGTGCCACATATAAGGGGACTCTCACATGAGGGCACAGGAGGACGCTCTGCAATTAACAGCCTTTGTGCACACACCTCAGCTTCCCTTCATGCCCACAGCACATCACCAAGATTGAGGCGAAACACCCGGAGGACCCCTCCTGACCTCAAGCAAACACACAACACTTCCCATGTGGGACACAATATAAACATACCACACGGTGCCCTCATACCTAACCGTACCCAGCAGGGGTGTGGGGTAACACCAGCAGTATAAAGAAGCAGGGTATAAATGTGATGTTACATGCAGGTAAGTCCTGTTTTATGAAGCAACACAACTCTTAATGTTCATAAAAGTACATTTATTCCTGGACTCAGCACAAGGCCAATAAGCAGGGTAACGCTATACCAGCACCTCCCCAGGAGGCAAGTTGTGCTGTTCTCGTACACATGGACGCACTCTAATAAAGGCAGAACGGGTTAGCTTTTGTTGCCCAGTTACATACACAGCAAGGCCCAGTCTCCAACTACAACGAGAAACAGTTAAGTTCAAGTGAGTGACAGTTCCTTCCTGTAGGTGCCTCTGCATCCTTAACACAAGACACACCTGTGGAAGCAAACATTTGAAGCTACAGCATCATACATGCACAGCTAAGCTCGTTTTAAAATGTTTGATCTGCTGCCGCTGGAAGCCACAGCAGGGCAGATGCATTTACTTCATTAAGGCAGAGTTCTTTGCGTTCCTTTGTTGTCCATGTGGGAACGCGCTTAAGCCTGGTCTTCAGCCCGCTAGTACAGCTCACACTTTATTAGATAATACAGTAACACAGGGACATAAAGCAATCTGTCCAAGATCACGCAGTTTGGTCAAGTAATCTTCAAACTGAGCTGCCCAAGTTCCAGAGCGGTCTGTCTCCTCTCTGTCTATTGGCCAGCTCTGGGCTAGCTAGCAAAGGGCAGAGGGGTAAGTTTAGAAACGTTTCATAGCTTGCTAAGAGCTTGAACAAGTAACCTAGAATGGTGGAAATACATAAAATAACGTACAGCTAGCGGAGAGTGCCCCTGGTAAAAGGGATCACCTCATGTTTCACACTTGTTTAAGGCATATAGGTTGTTTAAGGGTATCTTTAAAACAAGACAAACCTTCAAGGACTGGCGGGACAGGACTTTGGGGAAACAACACAAAGTTGGATTTGAGTATTCATTCATTCATTCGATCTTCAGATTCTCATAGGTGGAGGGACATGACAAGCGCAGTTTAGGGGAAAGACACTTCCCTACCACGGTCCTACATGTTAGGAGACCACACACGTACAGCTTGTTTAAGCAAATGTTTGAGAACTCTACGGAGCATTGATTTCATTTCTGAAAGTTTTAAGACATAATAAAGATTTTTTTTAAAAAGAGGTTTCAATCAATCAATCAGGGAATTGTAAGCGCGCTACTCACCCGTGAGGGTCTCAAGGCGCTGAGGGGGGGATCCGCAGATCTGTTTAGCCGAAGAGCCAGGTCTTGAGGGTCTTCCTGAAGGTGTTCAGGGAGGGGGCGCGTCTGATGTCTGCCGGTAGCTCGTTCCAGGTCTTGGCTGCAATGTGAGAGAAGGATCTTCCGTCTGCTCTGGCTCTGTGGATGCGCGGGGTTTCGGCCAGTGCGAGGTTGGAAGATCGGAGGTTTCTTTTGGGTACGTGGAAGTTGATTCTGTTGTTGAGGTATTTGGGTCCGTTATTGTGTAGGCATTTGTAGGCGTGAGTGAGGATTTTGAAAGTGACTCTTTTCTCCACGGGGAGCCAGTGGAGACTTCGTAGGTGTTGGCTGATGTGTTCGTGTCGGGGATGCCGAGGACGAGTCTGGCGGCGGTGTTCTGTACTGTCTGGAGTTTGCGGAGTAGGGACTTGTTGATGCCGGCGTAGAGTGCGTTTCCATAGTCCAGTCTGCTAGTGATGAGTGCGTGGGTGACTGTCTTCCTTGACTCAGGGGGGATCCACTTGAAGGTCTTGCGGAGGATGCGGAGGGTGTTGAAGCAGCTGGAGGTGACGGCGTTGACCTGTCGGTTCATGGAGAGTGATGAGTCGAGTACGATGCCGAGGTTCTTGGCGTGGTCTGAGGGGGTAGGTGGGCTTCCGAGGGCGGTCGGCCACCAGGTGCTGTCCCATGCAGAAGGGGTGGTACCGAGGACGAGGACTTCTGTCTTCTCGGCGTTGAGTTTCAGGCAGCTGTTGGTCATCCAGACTGCGACATCTTGCATTCCTTTCTGGAAGTTGAGTTTGGCAGTGGTGGGGTCTTTGGTGAGGGAGAGGATGACCTGGGTGTCGTCGGCGTAGGATACGATGTTGAGGCCGTGTTGTCGGACGATGGCTGCGAGGGGGGCCATAAAGCAATGGCAAGTAATTTAGTGTGTAACACACATAGGGAAGACCTCTAGAGAAGAAACGTCCACAGATTACCAGAGATAAATCATGGTTGTAATGCAGAACCGCAAAGCGAAATAAAGATATTAGAAACATTTTGCGGTAGGAATAGCAACTGCTGAAATCAGATAAAGATCTTGCACGTCTACCTGCTACGCATACGTAGATCAATTTCCTAACACTACCTATTTTTTGTGAGACATAATATCATTTATGTGTGTGGTGAATTCCAAAATTAACCGATTTGCGAATTTAAGGAATCTAATACAACATAGATGTCCTTATCAATCGTAATAAACAAAGTGGTGGATTTCTTTCCGCTGATGGACCTTGTCGGTGTGCATCATGTCAAGGGTCATCTCAGGAGAGGCAGCTTAGAGCTGAACCAAAACACACTGGATATTGAAGGGAAACAGCGTTTACAACGCTGGCATTACATCGCGTTCCTTTTACAACACGGTCGTTACAACGACCGCGTTGTTAGAACGCGATACCTTTACATCGCAAATCATTAGATCGACTTGCTGTAGGGGGCGCTCTAACCTAAGGAATAGTATAATTTACTATTCCAACACCTTCCCTACTGTTGCGCAGGCTGGAGTTGGAATAGTAAATTATACTATTCCTACGTCCAGCGCGCCCCCTACAGCAAGTCGATCTAATGACTTGTGATGTAAAGGTATCGCGTTCTAACAACGCGGTCGTTGTAACGACCGCGTTGTAATAGAACGCGATGTAATAGCATGCATTGTAACATGCTATAGTCCATATTGAATCATGCTTAAACAGTTAATGAGTTTTGAACAGGATATTATGCCATGTGATTCCTTTCTTGCCATCAGGTGTATTGGTATGCTCCAATTAGATTATGGAGTGCGTTGGTTTAGAATAAGATGAGCTTTTCTAAAAACCCATTTCTTTCAAAATATGTACTTGGCAGAAGTAAGCTTTTTTTTTTTAACTCCGTTTCATCATTTTGTAAAAATATAGAGTATTCTTGAAAATTTTAAGAAAACCCAGACATAAATTTAGTTTAACATTATTTGTCTTCATAAATCAAAACAGAAGTGATACTCCTCCAAAGACTTATATTAATTTGTATTCAGAAATTTCATGGAGTTACTATTAATTATGAGTAATATTGTAGACAGATCTTATGATATACATGATAATGCAGACAGAATTAGGCATAACTGGAAATAAAGGATTCATTCATTAACTGAAATCCTCAACTACTGCAGAACCATCAGTTATGCGTTTTCCCTTTCACCCAGGTACAATTTAGTACAGTCCTTTTATCATTGCACTCATATTGTTTGTTGTCGCTCGAACAGGGTTTTGTGTTCATATGAATACTCTTATTTGTGTTTGTGTACCTTTATTCCTGAAGACGCATCCTGAAGTGATCTGGATTCCCAAGGACATATCCTGGAGTCATCTAGATTTCTGAGGATATATCCTGGAGTCATCTAGATTTCTGAGGATATATCCAGGAGTCATCTGGATTTCTGAGGACATATCCTGGAGTCATCTAGCTTTCTGAGGATATATCCTGGAGTCATCTAGATTTCTGAGGACATATCCTGGAGTAATCTAGATTTCTGAGGACATATCCTGGAGTCATCTAGATTTCTGAGGACATATCCTGGAGTCATCTAGCTTTCTGAGGATATATCCTGGAGTCATCTGGATTTATGAGTACATATCTTGGAGTCATCTAGATTTCTGAGGCTATATCCTGGAATCATCTGGATTTATGAGTACATATCTTGGAGTCATCTAGTTTTCTGAGGATATATCCAGGAATCATCTGGATTCTTGAGGATATATGCTGGAACCATATGGATTTCTGAGTACATATCTTGGAGTAATCTGGATTCCCGAGGACGTATCCTGGAGTCATCTGGATTCCCGAGGACGTATCCTGGAGTCATCTGGATTTCCGAGGATATATTTCATGGAGTCATCTGGATTACAGAGGACGTATCCTGGAGTCATCTGGATTTCTGAGGATATATCTTGGAGTCATCTGGAGTCCCAAGGGCATATCATGGAGTCATCTTGATTCCTGAGGATGTATCCTGGAGTCATCTGGAGTCCCATGGGCATATCATGGTGTCATCTTGATTCCTGGGGGCGTATCCTGGAGTCATCTGGATTCCCGAGGACATATCTTGGAGCCATCTGGATTCCCGAGGACATATCATGGAGTCATCTGGATTCCTGAGGACATATCATGGAGTCATCTTGGATTCCCAAGGGCATATCATGGAGTTATCTTGATTCCCGAGGATGTATCCTGGAGTCATCTGGATTCCAGAGGACGTATCATGGAGTTATCTGGATTCCTGAGGACATATCATGGAGTCATCTGGATTCCCGAGGACATATCATGGAGTCATCTGGATTCCCGAGGACATATCATGGAGTCATCTGGATTCCCGAGGACATATCATGGAGTCATCTTGGATTCCCAAGGGCATATCATGGAGTCATCTTGATTCCCGAGGATGTATCCTGGAGTCATCTGGATTCCAGAGGACGTATCATGGAGTCATCTGGATTCCCGAGGACATATCATGGAGTCATCTTGGACTCCCAAGGGCATATCATGGAGTCATCTGGATTCCCGAGGATGTATCCTGGAGTTATGTGGATTCCTGAGGACGTATCATGGAGTCATCTGGATTCCCAAGGGCATATCATGGAGTCATCTGGATTCCTGAGTACATATCATGGAGTCATCTGGATTCCTGAGTACATATCATGGAGTCATCTTGATTCCCGAGGATGTATCCTGGCGTCATCTGGATTCCTGAGGACATATCATGGAGTCATCTTGATTCCCGAGGATGTATCCTGGAGTCATCTGCATTCCTGAGGACATATCATGGAGTCATCTTGATTCCCGAGGATGTATCCTGGCGTCATCTGGATTCCTGAGGACATATCATGGAGTCATCTTGATTCCCGAGGATGTATCCTGGAGTCATCTGCATTCCTGAGGACATATCATGGAGTCATCTTGATTCCCGAGGATGTATCCTGGAGTCATCTTGATTCCCGAGGATGTATCCTGGAGTCATCTGGATTACTGAGGATGTATCCTGGAGTCATCTGGATTCCCGAGGACATATCTTGGCGTCCTCCAATCCTTGATGTAGAGGTGAGCTGACAGAAACAAATCAGATTGTCTTTCTACCATTGACAGCACCAACAGGAGAAGGCTGTTTGCAGAAATGGTAACAGATTCCTCTCTGCCTCATTAGCGCCCTGCATCGTGCAGATAAATGTGTTTTCTGACGCTGGGCTCTGCCTGCAGAGGACCAGGAGCTTAGAAACCAGGGAAAGGATCAAATAGGAACTGAATGAAAAGCAAGACAAAGATATTGTCTCCCACCTCGAAGTAGAATTTGAGGCTCTTCAGACTGACAACACAAACATTAATAGTTAAGTACAGATATGCAAACTGCACAAAGGAGTAGTGAAAGTCAGAATAACAACCAGAGATACTGTTAAAAGTGCATAATACATCTCCCTCGTGTCGTACCCAGAAACGACTGGACTGTGGAGAAGTTAGATGTTTTCATCTAGGCACTTGCCTCTGATAGGACAGTGGGCCTGGAATAGGTCTATCTTGCTTGACCTGTGACTGACGCGAGGGCCTCGTCAAAGTATGCTGGCATCCGTAGCAGGTACATGTTATACCCACCAGTCTTTGGCACTCATGTAGGCACATCCATGTCAAGTGTTAGCACATGGAGTAGGGCTCCATATACCGCCTGTGTGGTCTACGCACAGAAACACCCAACGCCGTCTCTGCCCTCACTCTTCCGGCACACCCATTCCGTGACCTGTGGGGACATCTCTTGAGTAGTTTCTTTCTCACTTCACTTGTGTTCTCCCCAATAGACGTACCGGTGCTCTGACGCCAATCAAAAACATATCAATGTCATGACCCCAACCGAAAACTTACTTCCGCTCTGCCGCTAATGCAATAGAGACCTTTATCCTCTGCTCAATCTAGAAAATGCTTAATTTTACTATTTTATTCCTGCAATTTTCTACAGCATGAACGCGGAACACGAACGAAGAAACATTTAAAATTCCAGGTAACAATCAAGAGGAATTTTTTAAAGCAGGTGAATGAAAAGATAGATTGTGTAAATACGGTTATGGCTCATGTCATCCAGTGGAATCCAAGGAGGGCAGTTTACTAATGAACATAACGCAGGGATAAAATGATGGGTACCGTGGATAAGGGGCAGAAGATCAGTGGAGGGTCAGTGAAGCGGGAAAGAGCAAGGAAACGTTAAACCGTGGAGTCGTAGAACGGGTATAAAGAAAGTGCCGGGAGGGAAATAGACCAATCAGAGAGCTGAGAACAAGGGTGATCCATCGAAGGAGAAGTAACAGAGAGAGCCAGTCACATGCATGTGTGAGAGATATGACATATGAAGCAGAGGCGTAGAGTTTATACTCTGTCTCAAACAAACATCTTTGTATAGGAGGATTTGAAGCTTCTTTTTAAATGTTGCAAGGATTGGGTATCATGCCCCAGGCCATTCTATACCTGTACCTCCCCAAAGACAAAATCCACCTGTATGTTGCCGTCAAGTATAAAATGCTTCTGTATCCACCGAACATAAAAAATACCCCTATCCTCCCTGAATATAAAAAAAAACCTCTGTCCGGCCCCTATACAAAATATACCTCTATCCTGCCCCAATAAGAAATATACCTGTATACATGTATCACGCACAGTCCAGAACATAACTCACGCCACACTACCATTTGTAAAATATGCTGCCTGTCTCCTCACGACCTCAAAGCATGCCTGTGACCCCCACACCCATTTCAAAGCCCCCACTGACCTCCCATCACAGGCGGCTGCCTTCTCTGTTCAACACATCCCTGATGTCTAGTGACACATCTCACTCTTCCAGCCACCCAATGTACCCTGATGCTGCTCACCCTCAATTAAAGAAATGCAGGTGCTCTGACCTCCTTAAGGCACCCTTCGTTTCTGGTCTCCACCCCCTTTATTGAACCAAGATAGGGACTGTTGTAGTGGGAGCTGCACCTGGAATAAATTCACTTTTGTCTGAAGCACATGTTAAGATTTCATGGCAAGTATTACATTAGGACCCTTTTCCAATAGTGCAGCTTACTCCTGCAAGTGTATGCGTGCGCTTTGCCTAAGTCAGGAGTAAGTCACACATACTCACTGCAAGCGACGGTAGGCATTGGGCCCTTAGTACTTGCAGCCCAGATATCAGTAAGGTTGTAGCACGGCAGTGATGCAGGGCTCGCCTGCAGGAAGATCTTCACCTGCGTTGGACCTGCTGATGACGCGCATCTTCTGGTCACTGTCACTGCCATCAGCTGAAGACAGAAGAGGTGCCCGGGGCCCCCACAGTTTTAGGCATGTTTGATCCTTTTATGTTCAGTTTGGTCAGTCCAGGAAGGTGTCAAGCCTTCCATAAATGAGCCTCAAATCACACTTTGGCTTCACAAATGTTGACTCTTTTTCCGGGATCTACCGACTTGTGATCACCAAGTGACACTAATTTTATTTAAATCCTCTCCCCTGTCTCAGGGAGAGAGCGGGAGGAGGCGAGTTCCTGCTAGAGAAAGTCCAACCCAATCCTTCTTTGGTACAAATCCACCCTTGAGGAGCTCAGTATCCTACACGACCAGCAAAATCCAACTTATCTTTTCCTGTTCACTCCCCTGGAAAAAATTCATTTGGTAATTTGCGTCTTATTTTAATATATTTTCAATCTTTTCCAACATCCTCACTCTCTCTGCGTGTTGGCTGTTATAAAGCACATACTACTCCAAGTATTATAAAAAAACATATCACACATGCATCACTATTTTGTTACTAAAATACAAAATATTGTACATAAATTTGCAAAGTTTTGTATCCTGTCCATGTCCTTTAGTGCATGTTCTGCGGCTCAGTCCCGGGTCAGGGGTTCCAGTCTTTTTCCCTTTGCTGCTTCTGTGAGAGTTCAATGTCCTGGAAACATCACAACAAATATCGAATCGATCTATAAGTCTCGCTCAGAATCGATTCCGAGATTTGACGCGGACGATGACGCGGCGCTCGAAGGCTCTCTGCATGGTTTTCTCGATTTGCTTCAGAAAGACCTGTGGGATCCGCCCACACAGAGTGTGCACAGTTTCCAGAAACTTCGACTGCAGAGGGTAATACATGGACTGGTAGAGGTTGTCTTCAAAGGGAAACTGGAAAGAGAAAGAAAGCTCTGGTCACCCTTCAGATTATGGGATCATATCTAGCCTCGTGCATCAGCGCAGAGCCAACTCACAACACGTCTCCCATGAGCCTGTGCGACATACTCATGTAGAAAGTGCAGGAGTATGTGTGGCATGAATCTCACCTACTGACAGATCTTTGTTAATGGGGTTCACGGTGACTTTTGGTCAGTGAAACCCTGGACTATGACCTGAAGGCTTCCTGACAGGTTAGGAAAGGCCACCATCTGGGGGTGGGAGAGTCAGTCACACGCCTGCCTAAAAGGGGACGCTTGCCTGACGTGGGCCCCTGAAGCAGAAGCGTTTCAGAGGTTCCTGAGTGACAAGACATTTCCCACTTTCCTTATACCTTTAAATTGGCTGATAGAAACATCTGTTAAATACAGTGGTTAGAAACAGTTAATCTGTACCATTAGGCGCTATATTAAATCAAGAAATAATTTTCAATTATCATTATAGGTCAGACATCCTCAGGCATCTAGGTCTCAACACGCACTCCTTTCCCCGAGCAGTACAGCTGCTTATTGAAGCTTGTGTTAGCATTTCGGAGTCTCAGGCACAATGACATTTTGTTGTTCAGGTGCTCCCTTCCCCTTAGCTACAAGGGCATTTAAGGGTGATTTCTTGCAATCAGGCGCCCTCTGGTGGCCAGTTTTGATGGTGCCCTAAGGTAGTCGCCTTATTTTACTACAGGTTCTCCCAAAGCGCTTCGCCATCTGATTTTGTTCTTACAGATAAATCACCAGTTTACGTGGTGAGGACAAGGAATTTAAGGAATCTAATGATGGGTGGCACCTATGCCCATCATCAGAAATCAACAGCCCGGTCTCACTGCGCTTACCACTGAAGGGAGAGCGCGCCCAGCCTCATGTTCAGACCCTGCACAGCATCACCTGCAGAAGGCAGGCTCCAGGTTCAGTTAGAGCCTCAAATTCAGTATATTACACTCTTGACCAGACTCGAACCCTCGCACTCGTGAAACTTTTATGTACGTTGGCATTGGCGCTTATGATGCCCATGCATAAAAAGGCAGTACTGATGCCAACATTTACTGTCCAAGATAGATATTGCTGGCACTGCTCCGCGACACCATCTTCTGGGCCATTTATTTATACCTAGGAGGGCTGTCTTTGCAGGTGAGAACGACTCGGTCACAGACCTATCTGGTGCAGAGTTGGCGAAGGCCTAGTTTTCTGCAAACTCCTTTAGAACTTTGAGTACCTGTAGATACTTCCCTACTGGCTACTGTTTGCCCATCTGACCACAGGTCGACGTGGTCTCCAGGGTGGGTGAGGTGCAGTGATAGGCTAGGGGGTCCTAAGACGCTTAAAGGATGAACATATTGTATCCAGGCCAAGAAGCCAGCTCATAACTTAGAAATCCACGCCCTTATTACTGCAGAGACTTACTTCCCGTATCACCTCGTACAGCGCCTTGAAAGTGGGCTGCTTCTCATCATGGTAGACCCCTCGGTTACCATGGAGAACAGAAACTCCATCTTGCTCCGCCCCTTTGCAGTTACTTCCATACATGCAGTGGTCTGGCCTGTAGTTCCACTGGCAGGGAAACACATACAGCATCTCTAGAGAGAAAGAATGAAAACATTAAAAGGAGAAGAGACACTGTCAGCATCTCAAGGGACCATTAAAAGGAAAAGAGAAGCTCCGAGTTCGTAGTTTTAAACAAATGTGTTAAATTCTCAAATATAATTCCTATTTGATGACAATATTAATATGTTGCCTAACTGCAAGAGGTTTTCCGCTTTTCGGGGATGTTGCACAAGTTACTAACTTGTGTAACGATATATCTGTAAGAGACAGTAGTTAGTGACAGATTCCTTACCTTAGAATATCCCCAGGCGTCAGGCTGGATCCGGAAAGTTTTTGTGTAGCAGTACCCTTGCGCGTCGGTAGGCGGCGTCGTGCGGCTCCGCGTCCGTCGTCGGCGTCGTGATCGCCGGGATGACGTCGCGGGCAGTACTTAGACGCCGCCCCTGCGCGCTGACGTCAGTTCTGTACACGACTTTCCGCGCCAGGAACGCAGAGCCATGCAAGAAGCTGACATAGGTGTCTGAAAAATACTAGGGCCCTGAAAGGGATGTCCTTAACCCTAGAAATCAGTTCGCAGAACGGGGAGGATGGGTGGGCGGTAGGAATCTGTCACTAACTACTTTCTCTTACAGATATATCGTTACACAAGTTAGTAACTTGTGCATCTGAAAGAGACACGTTAGTGACAGATTCCTTACCTTAGAATAGATACCCCAGCAATACCAACCCCGGTGGTGGGTCTGCGAACAAAGATCAGACAAGGAAGTCCCCGGAGGACAGAACGGCCAAAGAAGCCGTCCCTCCGGACCTGACTGTCAAGGCAGTAATGCTTTGTAAACGTGTGCAGCGAGGCCCACGTAGCTGCCTGACAGATATCCTGCAGCGGAACACCGCGGCCCAAAGCCGTGGTAGCAGCCGTTGCCCTGGTGGAATGGGCACGCAGCCCAACAGGAGGCTCCTTCTTAGCCAAAGAATAGCAGGCTTTGATACACAAGGTTACCCAGCGGGAGATGGTTCTGTTGTGCACCGCCCGACCTTTTTGGCGCCCACGTAGCCAACAAAGAGCTGGTCATCCACCCGGAAGTGTTGTGTGCGGTTGATATAAAAGGAAAGCGCACGTTTTGGGTCCAGACGGTGGAGCCTCTCTTCCTCTCTGGAAGGATGCGGAGGCGGAAAGAAGGTGGGCAAAGTGATGGTCTGCCCAATGTGGAAGGCAGTAACCACCTTTGGCAAGAAGGACGGACGCGTCCTAAGAACAACCTTGTCTGGATGTACAGACAGAAAGGGAGGTTTGCAAGATAGAGCCTGGAGCTCACTCACCCGCTGAGCGGAGGTGATGGCCACCAGAAAGGCTGTCTTCAGAGTCAGAAGACGAAGAGGACAGTTATGTAGAGGCTCAAAGGGAGCGCACATGAGAAAGGTAAGAACCAAGTTCAAGTCCCACTGAGGCATCACAAACGGAACAGGAGGGAAGAGGTGTGTAATGCCTTTTAGAAACCTGTTAACAACAGGGGACTTGAAAAGGGAGGGCTGATCAGGAAGCCTGAGGAAGGCCGAGATGGCACAAAGATAGCCCTTGATGGTACCCAGGGCAGAACCCTGTTGGGCCAGGGAAAGAAGGAACAGAAGAACCTCAGAAAGAGGGGCAGAGAGGGGATTCACAGCCTTTGCTGTGCACCATGCCACAAATTTGTTCCACCTGCAGGCGTATACCACCTTAGTGGAGGGACGCCTGGCTGCCAGAATGACATCACAAACTTCGGGAGGCAAGTCGAAAGGAATCAACTGCCGCCGCTCAATCTCCACGCAAGCAGGTGGAGGCTGGACAGGTTCGGGTGGAGGACCGTCCCCTGCTGCTGCGACAGAAGATCCTCCCGAAGAGGCAGACGGATCGGGGGATCAACGCTCATACTGAGTAGCTCGGGATACCAAACTCTTCGAGCCCAGTCCGGAGCCACGAGGATGACTTGGGCCCGGTCGCGCCGAATCTTCTTCAACACTCTGGGTAGAAGTGGTATAGGCGGAAAGGCGTACAACAGACCGCAACTCCACTCGCGACGAAAAGCGTCGCCGAGCAAGTGCCGCCTTGGAAATTCCAACACGCAGAACTGATGACATTGCGCGTTCTCTTCGGTGGTGAATAGATCTAACCAAGGCTCTCCCCACTGCAGAAAGAGACCTTGCGCCACTTCCGAGTGAAGACGCCATTCGTGATCCATCATGCACCTGCGGCTGAGTTCGTCCGCCCTGGCGTTCAGGGAACCTGCCAGGTGTTGAACCATCAGGAACATGCCCTGATGTTCCAGCCATGTCCAGAGGCGCAGAGCCTCCTGACAGAGGGTCCACGACCCCACCCCGCCTTGTTTGTTGCAGTACCACATGGCGGTGGTGTTGTCTGTGAACACCTGCACAACCTTCCCTTTGACAGAGGGAAGGCATGCCTTGAGTGCAAGTCGGATCGCCCGGAGCTCCAGAAGGTTGATATGGAGCCGGGACTCCGCCGGAGACCAGAGGCCTCTGATCTCCGCCTCTCCCATGTGACCGCCCCATCCCAGAAGGGACGCGTCCGTCACAACTGTGTGCTCTGGCTGGGGAAGGGAGAGGGATCTGCCCATGACCCATTGCCGGTTCGAGAGCCACCACTGCAACTGTTTTGCAGCCCCCTCCGAGATCTGGACGTGATCGGACAGGTTGCCCTGGTGCTGCGCCCACTGGAACTTCAGGTCCCACTGCAGAGCCCGCATATGCCATCTGGCATGATCGACCTGCAGGATGCAGGAGGCCATGAGGCCCAGCAGCCTCAGGGTCATCCGTACCGAAACCCAGGATAAAGGCTGAAAGATTGGAATCATAGCCTGAATATCCCGGACTCGCCGTTCGGGAGGATAGGCCCGAAACTGCGTCGTGTCCAGAACTGCTCCGATAAAAGGAGCTGTGGAGAAGGAATCAGATGCGACTTCGGCACATTGATGGAGAACCCCAGCGAGTGCAGGAGTTCGGCCGTAGTCTGGAGGTGGGAGACGACTGCCTGGGACGAGCCCGCCTTCAGCAGCCAGTCGTCGAGGTAGGGGAAGACTGGAACCCCTGCCCGGCGCAGATGAGCTGCGACCACCGCCATCACTTTCGTGAACACCCGAGGGGCACTTGTAAGGCCAAAAGGGAGCACGGTGAACTGAAAATGCTCGAGGCCTACCGTGAACCGTAGGTAACGCCGGTGGGCCGGCAGGACGGGGATGTGGAAATAAGCGTCCTGCAAGTCCAACACTACCAACCAGTCTCCAGGGTCGAGGGCAGTCAAGACCTGAGCTAGGGTGAGCATCTTGAACTTCTCCTTCCGGAGGAAGCGATTGACGTTCCGGAGGTCCAAGATAGGACGCATGTCCTCCTTGTCCTTTTGGGCACCAGAAAGTAGTGGGAGTAGCAACCACGTCCTACTTCTGGGGTCGGAACGTGCTTGATGGCCCTCTTGGCCAAGAGGGCCGTGACTTCCTTCTGCAGAAGCACCAAGTGATCCCCTGACATGCGGTGGAATTGAGGTGGCATGGCTGGGGGGGTGGTCTCGAAGGGGAGGGAGTAGCCCCTTCGGACAATGTCCAAGACCCACCTGTCCGAGGTGATGGGACGCCAGTGGTGAAGGTGATGGCGGACCCTGCCCCCTACTGGCGTGCTGTGCACCTGAAAAGAAGGACTAGGAGGGCTTGGAGGCCGCGGATGGGTTGGAGGTAGTGGCCTGACCCGCACGCTGGTTGCCCGAACCGCCACGGCAATATCCACGTCCTCGCGAAGACGCTTGCTGCGCGGGCCGGTGGCTGGGCAGCTGACGTGACTGGGCGCCCCTTCCGTGGCCACGAAAGGGGCGAAAAGCAGAGGTTAGCGGAGGGCGCACAACAGAAAGGCCCAGGGACTTGGCAGTATCCCGTGAGTCCTTAAAACTCTCCAGCGCATGGTCTGCTTTGGAACCAAAAAGACCGACTCCATCAAAGGGCATGTCCATGAGTGTATTCTGGATATCACCCGAGAAACCAGTTGTTCTCAGCCAGGCGTGGCGACGTAGCGCCACCGTCGTTGCAAGCGATCTGCCCAGCGAGTCGGCGGTATCAAGGCCACAACGTATGGTGTATTTAGCCGCATCTCTTCCTTCCGCAATGGCGCGGGTAAGCAGTGTCTGGACCTCCTCAGAACACTGTGGCAAAACAGCCGCCACCGAATCCCACAGGGAGTGGGTATATCGGCCCAAAAGGCAAGCGGTGTTGACGGACCGCAAGCCAGCACTGGAGGAAGAAAAAGCCTTCTTCCCAAATTGGTCCAGGCGTTTGGATTCCCTATCCGGAGGGGCGGTAGGGAAGGCGGTTTGGGAGGCAGAGGCTTGGACAACCAAGCTCTCGGGGGTGGGATGTTGGGAGAGAAACAAGGGGTCGCCCGGAGCAGGGCGATGGCGTCGGGCCACGTTCCTATCCACAGGAGCCCCTGTGGTGGGCTTGGACCAGGCGCCCAAAAGAACGTCAGTGAGTGCATCATTAAACGGCAGCACAGTCTCCGTGGAGGAAGCTGCCGGCTGAAGCACTTCCGTCAGGAGAATAGTCCTGACAGCCACAGTAGGCAATTGGAGATGCAAGGCTCCAGCTGCTCTACGCAACACCGTTGCGAAATTAGCTCCCTCCTCCGTAGCAACGGGAGGAGACAGCATGCCAGTGTCAGGGGAAGTGTCTAGACCACTGGCATCCCCAAGTTCCTCAGCCCAGTCCTGATCATACTCACACTGTTGTGTGAGAGGGTCTTCCGACCCCTCCCAGCTCTCTTGATCCTCCTCTGGTTCAAAATATGGAGGAGGAGGGACATTTGGGACCCAAGGTCTCATCGGCGCCGGAGCCGGCGTCGAGCGACATCGGTCCGGCTCCATGTCTGGAGCCGGAGAGAGCCGGGGAACAACGCCGTCCGGAGCCCCGGACGGCGTCAGGAACGGCACCGGGGGCGTCGGCGGAGGCGTGGTTAGGTCAACCGGCGTCGATGGGGGTTGCGGTACCACCGGAGCCGGGATCGAGGCCGGGGCCGGAGCCGAGGCCGGGATGAAGGCTGGCGGGACAGGCGGCGCCGGGACCGGAGTCGGCGGCGTCGCCGGAGCAACCCCATCAGGGCCCGCGGGGCCCAAAGGCGCACCGGAGGGACCTTGAGGCCCGAAGAGGCGGGCCATGGCCGACAGGAATTCCTGTATTTCGGCCGGAGTCGCCCCCGAACCCGGAAAGGACGGGTAATGCGGGGGCGGCTCCACAGGCCCGTCCGGGGCCGCGGGGACGGTGCCGACAGGGGCCTCAGCCGAGTCGCGAGACCGGCGAGGCGAAGTCTTAGAGCGATGATGCTTCTTAGACTTTTTGTGCTTCGACTTACCCGAGGAGCGCGAAGACTTGGACTCCGACGACCGGCGGGGACTCCGCGACCGGCCCCTCGACCTCTCCCGGGACCGGGGCTTGGTGCGGCGCGGAGCCGACTGCTGGACCTCGAGTAGCTTTCGAGACCGCTCTCGCAAAGCCTTCGGGTGAAGTTTCCGGCAGTCAGGGCACGACTTCGTGTCGTGGTCTCGGCCGAGACAGTAGAGACACTCTAGATGCGGGTCTGTGATCGACATCATTCGACCACAGGCGTCGCATGGCTTGAAGCCGGGCATCCCTACGACACCTAGGAGTCGATGACTCGAAAAGAAACAGTGAAAAAATTCACAAAAAATGTAGTCAAAAATTGACTAGGGCACTGCTCTTCCCGGATCTGCGCTTACTGGCGCGGAAAAAGAAGAACTGACGTCAGCGCGCAGGGGCGGCGTCTAAGTACTGCCCGCGACGTCATCCCGGCGATCACGACGCCGACGACAGACGCGGAGCCGCACGACGCCGCCTACCGACGCGCAAGGGTACTGCTACGCAAAAACTTTCCGGATCCAGCCTGACGCCTGGGGATATTCTAAGGTAAGGAATCTGTCACTAACGTGTCTCTTTCAGATAATAAATATTATTAGGATTATCTTAATTAAGCAATTGTCATTTAACTGGCATTGTAAATATGCCGAAGACATTAAGCAAAAAAGTCAATTAAATGAATTTACTAGGCACTGAAAGGAAGTGTACCACGATGAGCAATTAGTTGTTAACCACATTTCTCAGTGACAATAAATCTAACGATTGGACAAGGAAGAGAGAACATTAACAGGAAACGAGGGAGCTGGATACGAGTACTGCATTTAATATATGGGCCCTGCTAAAAGCTGCATTTGAATCTCTACATTCGGGAGGTGTCATTCGTTTTTGGGCCCCGACAGGTCTGAATGTTTCAATGACTGAAGAGAGAAGGCTTGCACATGCGCAGTGCTTGCTGTGAGTGAGTGTCAGTGGCTTGCACATGCGCAGTGCTTGCTGGGAGTGAGTTTCAGTGGCTTGCACATGCGCAGTGCTTGCTGTAAGTGAGTGTCAGTGGCTTGCACATGCGCAATGCTTGCTGGGAGTGAGTGTCAGTGGCTTGCACATGCGCAGTGCTTGCTGTAAGTGAGTGTCAGTGGCTTGCACATGCGCAGTGCTTGCTGTAAGTGAGTGTCAGTGGCTTGCACATGCGCAGTGCTTGCTGGGAGTGAGTGTCAGTGGCTTGCACATGCGCAGTGCTTGCTGGGAGTGAGTTTCAGTGGCTTGCACATGCGCAGTGCTTGCTGGGAGTGAGTGTCAGCGGCTTCCAAGAGGGATGCGCAGTGCTTGCTGGGAGTGAGTGTCAGTGGCTTCCAAGAGGGATGCGCAGTGCTTGCTGTAAGTGAGTGTCAGTGGCTTGCACATGCGCAGTGCTTGCTGGGAGTGAGTGTCAGTGGCTTGCACATGCGCAGTGCTTGCTGGGAGTGAGTGTCAGTGGCTTGCACATGCGCAGTGCTTGCTGGGAGTGAGTTTCAGTGGCTTGCACATGCGCAGTGCTTGCTGCGAGTGTCAGTGGCTTGCACATGCGCAGTGCTTGCTGTAAGTGAGTGTCAGTGGCTTGCACATGCGCAGTGCTTGCTGTGAGTGAGTGTCAGTGGCTTCCAAGAGGGATGCGCACGCACCTCCGGCTATCATAGGGTGTGGGGAATGGGAAAGCTGTTGCACAAAACGTCTTAACGCCTATTAAAGGAAGAATATCATTTTAAGGTGAGAGATAAGCCTTCGCCTGGCACCAGGAAATACGTATTGTTTATGAAAGAAACAATAATTTATGCATTTTTATGTACATTTGTTTAGCTAAATCAGCTACCATTTTTTGAATTATTTTGAACAGTGGAGGAGGCATAGTTTGGTGCCTTAACATACATCTAGAACTTACTTTCATATTATAAAAATACATCCATCAAAGTAACAGCAAGTGTGAAGTTGTATTATGAACTGGGAACACTCGGACATATCAGGCAGCAAGGCCTCTCTTCTATGGTACCCAGAAAATATTCGGTGTTCAGAAAAGGCCTTCCGCATAGTCACTCTTGATACATAAGGAAAATAAATACTTGAATAAAAGTTAACAAATTGAAAACAAACAATAGTTTCTGCATACTCATAAAACAAAATACAGAGATTACAAACAGAAGGTACCTGGATTAAATGAGAAGATGATGTTCAGTAGGTCTTGGTCGCCCCATGTGATGTAGGTTTTGTATTTTTGGTACAAGGGATACAACATTTCCTCCCACGAAAGGCCAGACGGTATCATGCTATTCTGTAAGACAGAATGTCATCTTTTATTTCAAGGTTTTCACGTGCGAATCAGTCCCCACAAGCGCCGTAAGCAGATTAGCAGGTAAGTGTTATGTTATGTAATCCAACAGGTAAGTGTTATGTTATGTTATGCAGATTGTTAGAACGCCCTATCACCCGGGAGTCTATCCTGGCGCTGAGAAGGTCTGAGTCTAGGCACACAGAGGGCTTGGTGGCGCTACTCGAAGAGCCAGGTCGTCAGCTTCTTGCGGATTCAGGAAGTGAGGAGGAGTCTCTTGTGTAGCGGCAGGTCGTTCCACGCTTTAGGAGCCACGGAGGAAAAGGCTTGACCATTAGATCTAGTTTTCTGTATGGGTGGGATGTGTGCAAGGAAGAGTCCGGACAAGTGGAGGTGCCTGGAAGGTTTGTGAAAGCAGATGTGGTTGTTGAGGTATGCTGGGCCTTGTGTTATGCAGTGCCTTGAAAGTGTGTGTGAGGAGTTTGAATTGTGCTCGTTTGTGTATGGGGAGCCAGTGGAGCTCCTGATGTGGTGTGATGTGAGTGTGGCGTGGGAGGTTGAGAGTGATTCTGGCCACTGAGTTCTGGCAGGTCTGCAGCCTTCTGGTGAGTTTTTGTTGATCCCAGCATAGAGGGTGTTCTCATAGTCCAGCTTGCTTGTGACCGGGGCGTGTGTGATGTTTTCTGGGTGCTGATTAGCAGTAATTTGAAAATCTTCCTCAGCGTCTTCAGGATATGGAAGCATGAGGCGGTGACGGCATTGACCTGGGCGGTGATGTCGAGTTTTCTGTCAATGACGATCCTGAGGTTCTTGTTGGTGGTGGGTGTCAGTCCTATCTCTGTTGGCCACCAGGTGGAGTCCCACGCTGAAGTGCTCTTCCCGAAGATCACGATTTGGGGCTTGTCACTGTTCAGCTTCAAACAGTTGGTCTTCATCCAGTCGGAGATTTCAGTCTTGCAGGCACTGAACTTGATCGGGGTACTGGGCGCCTCCTTTGTAAGTGAGAGAGAGTTGTGCATCGTCTGCGTAGGACAGGACATTGATGTAGTGAGAGTGGATGATGCTGGCTAGACGGATCATGTATGCATTGAAGGGGATGGTGCTCACGCAGGATTCTAGAAGACCTCTGCAGATGGGGTAGCGGGCATCCATGGTGTACGGTGCCTGGCTGTCTGACTGGGTCCTTCCAATCAGGAAGGAGAAGATCCACCAGAATGTGTGTATTGGATACTGATGTAGATGTTGGATGAGGATGGGGTGGGAGACCATGTCAAACGCTGCAGAGAGGTCCAGGAGGATGAGGGCTGCAGTCTCTCCTCTGTCCAGAGTCATGCAGATGTCATCAGTGGTGGCGATGAGGGCAGTTTCCATGCTGTGGCTGGGACTGAAACCAGACTGAGTGGTGTCAACTAGTTGGTGGTCGTTGAGGTATTCCATGAGGTGTTAAAGATTTTCTCTAATACCTTGGCTCGGAATGGTAGCAGGGAGATCGGTCTGTAGTTGGTGAGCATTGAAGTGTCCGCTGAGGGTTTCTACTGCAATGTGAGGCCAGTTGTGTATTTTGAAGCATCTGGGAAGGTCGCAGAAGGGGAGGAGGCATTCAGAATGGTTGTGAGCAGTGTGCTGATGGGTTCCAGTCCTCTGGAATAGGTGTGGTGGGAGAAGGGGTCTGATGGGGTCCTATGTAGCTAGACTTCATAGTGGTGGCGGTTTTTTCTGGGGGCTATGATGGGCCATGTGGTTAGCATTGGTTCTTTGGA
The DNA here is from genome assembly GCA_963921515.1 of Calotriton arnoldi. Classification (NCBI taxonomy): domain Eukaryota; kingdom Metazoa; phylum Chordata; class Amphibia; order Caudata; family Salamandridae; genus Calotriton; species Calotriton arnoldi. Next base: position 8,409 of record CAWUFW010000456.1, on the reverse strand, counting down.
CAGGATTGGGAGGCGTTTGCCGAGACATGTCTGGTCCAGTTGTGGGTTCAAGTTAATGTAAGTGGCGGTGATTTTTTTGCAGAGGTCCTGTGTCGAGGCGACCGCTGGAGAGGTGAAATCCTTCACGATGGTTAAGATTTCTTTGCTTCTGTTGGTGCTGGCATTGATGCGGTCTGCCAGAGCGGCACATTTGGTGGTCCAGATCATTTGGTGGTAGCATCGCAGGGCGGAGTTGAATGTGCTCCTATCTGTATTATCCTGGCTCATTCTCCATTTGCGCTTTCGTTGTTTGCAGCTGTGTTTCATCAGTCTGAGTTCCTCCACATATCAACTGGCCTGGGGTCTAGATCGTGTTGTATTGCTGTGTTTGAAGGAGGTCAGGGAGTTGGCACAGGAAATGATTCAATTCTTCGAATTCTTGATGACTTTGGGGAGGCTGTTGCTGTGTTCAAGTCAGTGGATGTTGAGAGCTGTGTTCCTGTCCTTGTCAGTGATGCTGTTCCAGTTGGCAGGCTGGTCTGGCGCTGGTGCTTGTATGTTGAACTGGGACGGGGATGCTGAACTTGATTACGGCGTGTCTCTCCACGAGACTTGTGTGCACTCATTGGTTCAGATGTTGTCCAAGGTAGTGAAAATAGGGTCCAGTTGGTGTCTGGTGACATGGGGAGATCCCTTTGCTGGTTGGGTGAGGCCCAGACTTCCAAGGTGTTCGATGAATACTTTTGAGCTGGATTCTTCCAGAGGGAAGTTCAGGTCTCCGAGTATGATGTGATTGCGAGCGACGAGGGAGAGTTGTGCGATGAAGTCCGTGATAGTGTCGGTAAAGTTGGTGCATGGTCCTGGTCTGTAGATGAGAGTGCCTCTAAGGGGGAAGTTGGCTGCGACACAGAGCTTGACGGAGGAGGATGATGATGCTTCTTGGAGGATGCCATGTCCATGGATGTGAAGCAGCTGATGGTGTTCTTAAGGATGATGGTGATTCATCCTCCAGGCTTGTAAAGTTTGTCTTGTCTGGCAACCTTGCATCCAGGGGGCAGGCGGGTCTGTCGTGATGTCAGGTGCCAATGTGGCATTCTGCCAGGTTTCTGTGCTGAAAAGTACACCCGGGGCATTATCGTGCAGCAGGTCCCAGATGTCTGTAATGTTTTGGTGCGTGAGCAGTTATGTGGGTGGTTGCAGGACTGTGTGACTGCGAGAGAGTGGGGTGTTGTGTGCTGTTGGTGCATGTGCGGTGATTGTTGCTTAGTGCATTAAAACTTGCAGGATGCGCAGGAGAATGCTTCCACGGTGTTGTGTGGTGTGGCGAACCAGAGGGGGAAGTGGCGGCTGGGGTTGAGGGCGCAGAGGGTCGCAGCGCAATAGAGGCAGGAGGGCCAGGGTTTCTGGCACTAGGTGCATCTAGGAGCGGACGAGCGGAGAGGAGCTTGCCTTTGGCGCACCAGCGGTGCACCCGCTGCGTACGACTGAACATCGGTCGTCTTTAAGCAGGTTCTGGGAGGGCGGAGTAGTCGAAAAACATCATTTCTCATACTTATAGAGTAAGAGTAGAGAAAACATCTTTAGTTAATACAGAAAACCTACATAAATAGGATAAAAATGGCAGACATTGGAACAGCAGCAGTGAACCTCAATCTTGAAGAGGGAAGGCGCTTTGTAACAAGGCATGAGTGAAATCATTGTGAGGACTCAGATGAGAGGTATGTCACAAACAAGAAGTCGGTGCCCTAGCTTCTGAGAGGTGGAAGTTCCCAATTCTCAGGGTGCTTTCTGAGAAAGACTGCACTTGGATGCTGTGCATTTTTAAAACCAACACAGGCAGAAGAAGCGACTCAGAGGTTGTCCGAGAGTAGGACCCCCGAAATGTTACATTTATGCATCTGCCAAAGGTGAGTCTTTGTGCACAATTTTATGAATGTTGGTTGTTAGGGACATGCATCAGTGTTAATAGGTCGTCACTCCACAGTGATGATAAAAGTGTTGATGTGGTAAAACTGAACGCTGCCCGAGACAAGGTGTGGCGCAGAGAGCGCAGTAATAGCCCATAGTCTAACCGCGACAACACTTCAGACTGACCTTTTGCCGTCAAGCCCTTCTCTGGGATGCGGCTCTTCATCCTGTAAGACGCCGGAGTTGGAATTCACTCCTCTCAACCCTTTATTTCATTTATGACTGAGCTGACTGAAACTGAAGCGCCTGTATACCCTATCGGGTGATTAGCTGCGCTTTATAAATCCTGATTGATTGATTTATTGGTTGACTGATGATGCTGAAGGAGTTGGTGCAGTCACAGATGATGGGTTTGGAGGGAGAGTGGAAATGGAATCTAGCCAAGACTGGATAGAAATATTAGAAGATGGGGGAGTTGACTCGAAACTCATCTTCTGTGTCTTGAGCTTCCGATAGTGTTTTTTTTGGTGCACGACCTTAATATTGTTGCAAAAATATCGTTAAACACAAATATTGTGCCAAAAATATTGTGATGTCAAGATTATTGTGAGAGAGAATATTGTGGGCAAGAATATTATTTTTTACGTATTTAAAATATTTTTGATATAAATGTGTATAAAATAATTTTTAATTATTTTGTTCTGTCCTATTACTTCTTGAGGTATAAGGTGTAAGTATGTTAATGTCAATTATTTGTAATTATTATCAGTTTATTTTATTTTGCTATGGCAGTATATATTTTTTCTACTCTTTTGGAATGTGTTTATTGGTGGGATGTTGACATTGTAGGGTGGAAAGTTTTTTTTAATAAATAATTTATAATTGCTTATAAGTACACTATTTCTTTAGTGCATTTTGAATTCTTAATTTGAATTTTATTTACATACATTACATTTATGAATTCATAGATAATTGAAAAAAATGATAAATAATGTTTTAACTTAATTGGTTAATTAGATTACTGATTAGGTAAATTATTTGTTTTAAATGTTTTTATATTCATAAATTTTATTTTGTTATAAAAAAATGTAATTACATTTTTTAGTATTTTTTTATTAATTGTGTACCATTATTTTTTCAGGTACTTTTATTTTTATTTGCGGGGTGTTCAGGGTTGTACGGTGAGAAGTGTTTTAAATATGTACATTTTAATGTTTTTAATTGGTAAATACGTTTTATTTTTTATTAATAATCTTAATTTTAAATTTTGTAATTTTAATTTTTAATAATTCATATCAATTACAAGTTATTTATATATATATATATAACACATTTGTTGAAATATATTTGATGTTCATTTTTAGCTATATTTCGTTTTTTAAATTTAGGAGTAGGAATAATATACCTGACCCTTCCAAAGCCCAACACTTTCCCTACTGTTTGATACGTTGCAGTGGGATTAGTATATCTAACCTCTACAAAGTCCAACACTTTTCTAAATGTTGCTCCGACTAGATCCAAGAATAGTAAATTTGATCTCTCCAAAGTCCAACACTTTGCCTGCTGTTGATCAGTCGGGAGTCAGAATAGTAAATCTGGCCACTCCAAAGTTCAACACTTTCCCTACCATTGCTTAGTTTGTGGGAATAGTGAATTTCACCACTCAAAAGTCTAATTATTTTTTTTGTAGATTTTGTTTTACTGATTTTATTTTTTGACACACATTCTTTGTAATTTAATTTTAAAAATTATTTCCGTAAAAGAATTTTTATTGTATCTTTATTTTTTAGTAATATTTTTGTTCTTTTTTTAATTTTCATAATTTTTATTGTGCAAATCAATTTTTGGGGGACAATTTTTAATACTCTTAGGGGCCCATTACGATGGCGGGCGGAAGCACAACCGCCGTGCTGGCGGATGCAAAAACCACCAGTTACCGCCGGCACGCAGCAGTCCACACGCCCGTCCAATTACGATGCGAAAAGCAGGCCAAACACCGCCGGCAAGCCAGCAACACCGTCCGCCATCAAAGTGCGCCCGTACACGTAGCGGCGCAGCCTAACTGACACACACCGTCCGACGAAACACGTCCCGCCCGGCGCATAAATTACGATGCCGCAAACAAACGGCTCCCACGGCCAAGAGATACCGTACGACAAACCGAAGCGGTAACACGGACGCCGAGCACGGACAACGAAAAGCGGCTCCCCGAGCATGAATCCAGCACTGCAGGCCGTCCCCATGCTCCTGCTGATGCACCACCAAGGACGCAACGTACCGCGGAGACGCAGGTAGGCACACACACAACAAGTGCACGCAAACAGCGCACACAGTGCAAGGGCGGAAAAAGCGGACAACCCCCCACCAGCGCGTGTACACAACACATCCACCATCGCATCCACATATGACACACAGGCCAAATCGTAACATCGCAGAACACATGTGTACACACCACCTGGGACTAGGAACCAACCACCCCGTCACGGCCCCAAAGCGCCGATGACGCCGCCACACATGCGCACAACGCAGAGGCCAACCGCAGCGCCATGCATGCGTCGCACACAGACACAGGGACACAACCAAGCAGCACACACATCAGCCCCACCCCGAACGCACATGACACGTGACAGGCCGGCCACAGACATGTCCCCAACGCCCACTTCACGGACAACACCCAACGCCACACAACCGACGCACACATGTCAGTGAAGACACGCAACAGCAGGACACACCCCAGTGTAACAAACATGGCGTAGCACACAGCGGCGGCAACACCAACTAGGAGAAGCAGGGCCCCTTCGGGAAGAGGAACGCCAGTACCACACAGAAACACCCATACCACCCTGCACATATGAACAAGACATATAAAACGGAACACCAAAGAGCCCGGGGACCGACAACAGGTGGCCCAAGAATAACATCCACACACAAGGCCCAACGCAGAGCGGAAAGGCAGCCTGCCGCCCACACAAGGGAGAGCAGACAGCACTGAATGACCTTCCATTCCAACTCCGAAACCACAGCCCCTACGACAGAAGCCGGTGAATACAGCCATTGTCCAAGAATAGACCAACACAGGCATGCCGAGGAGACCGACCACACGGCAGATAGCGCATATCACAGAAGCACACAACGGATGGGGAAGAAAGAAGAAAACACTCCCCCATGTCGGCCACATGCAAGTTAATTGGAAGGAGTCACACAGCACTGACCTTGAACTGTCTGAGAAGCATGTGGGAAGAGGGCCCGTGTCCTCCAAACAAGCCAACAGAACACAAGTCCTGTCTCCCTACGACTACACAGAGCTCACAGCAACCCCGGAGCGTGCACATTGCAGACTGCACACACAGCCGGAGCACGCCACCTCAACGAACCGCTGCGAAATGGCAACCGCAACACACCTACCCAACTACGCCCGAACAGCTCAAGCTGTACAAAACCAACCTGTGCCATACATTGGGATGCGATCTCCTGTCCCTGCTGAACGTAAGTTACCGACTGACTTACCGCATCACATTGTTCAGCTGCGTCATGCCCGTCTTCTACTGTCGGAGGTGTCCCTACCAGCATCCCGTCGAGATATGCCTCTCCAACCCGGCATGTCTGAAGGCGGACCTGCTACCACTACTCCTCCCTCTGGACGCACACGACAGGGCCTGCTCTGCCTATGGGGGCATGGCGTATGTGGCCAACATCTCACCCGCACTGAAATGGAACCACTGTGCCTCCACACGACGGATCATCGATAACAGCTACATCGAATGTCACCCAGCATGCCCCATCATGGTCCTCCAAGGGACAACCTACGAACAACACCTTGACAGCCACCATCCGCTTCATTGGCTGGCAAACATGTACACCACCAATGACATGGAAGCCCTGCTGGACGGCATCGCATACCTGACAACCTGTAAATACGTCGGACCACAACGCAGGTTCCCTGAGTGACCTATGATGTCCAACCCCGCACCCATGCTTAGCTTCCGCACGGACTGGCCAGTCACCACCACAACAGCCATACCAAACGACCGGCAACTGTAACCACACCATCAACAACATCGCCATGACATCGGATATGACCGGGACATGCACACTGTTCCCCATCACATCCAGGAACACCGCATGCATCGTGGGAGGCAGTGGCATGGGCTCTGTGTATCGCACCCACATGGACGGAACTGCACGAACAACCAGGACACGACATGGATCCAGCGCACATGGACACACACACCGCTCAGTGGACATGAATAGGTCGCCTGGAGTCTGTGGGTGCTGCACCCCTCCCACCCCCGCCCCGGGAATCCCATACCAGGACCTTTGCATGGACGACAAGTGCATACAACAACAACACGACCCCAGTGACTGTGACATGTCCAGTAACCACCACAGTGCAACAACAAGTGGCACGCCGCTGCATGCACGCAAGCACATGCCCTGATGTCATCTCACATGCACGCGTGCATGAGGAACAACCGCAGCAAACCTGTCACATGGAACTGAGATGGACTGTGCCCATGATGCCAAGCGGTCTGGTAGGCTACATGTATACCGTCTGTGTCAAAGTCCGCAGCTCCGCAGCTATACGTAAATGTACATTAGCACAGCCTTGGCCAAGCAGATGTCACTCTGAAGCCCACATCCCACATGCAACAGCCAATCACATGTAACCCCACTCCCTATCCCATTTGCAATCATGCTCAGTATATCCTCAACATGTATTCCGCTGCCAGTAGTGTCCACTATACTGCATCACAGAGGACAGAAGACTCAATATAATGTTTGAAACCAAAACTGTCTCCGCTGACTCATTTCACAAGTACGAATGAGAGAGGATGAGAGTATGTGAAGTACACGGCAGTCGTGACATGACCATGTAGTCCACTGGTATTGGATGTCAACGCAAATGAGTAGCACTACTGTGGAAGACACACATGTGTCGTGTGAAGTCGTATGGACGCAGTGCTCAGGTGGGTGGGTGCGACGGGTAGATGCGCACATGCCAAGTTGGAGCACGCCGTGTTGGGAGGGGTCATGAACAGTACACCACCGCTTCCCTGGGCATTGTGAGAGGACACCTGTCGGGGGAGTGAACACGTGTGTGCATAGCAGCCGGGCACACGTACAAAGCGGTACCAGGCGCACCTCAGCCCACCCTCTGTGGACAAGCTGGATCCTGTTGTGCGCCCGCCATGCCCCTGACAAGGCACACACAGCCCCAGTCGACCAGGTGTAACCCCAACATAGTCAATCCGCACAGGCGATACAGGGCACGGGATGGCAGTGGAGCATGGTGTGTGAGAGGTCTCCTCGCGCTCCTCCTGGTCATATCACGCAGGCAATAGAACCTCAACGTCTAGCATGGCACAAGTCAGATGGAAGTGTAGGGGGACGCACCACAGCACGAGCAGCACTGACGTCACGGGAGGTGGCTCGCACCATCCCATCCATTGCCCATCATACCAACCACGCCACATGCCATTGCGACTAAGTGCAAGCGCGTGCGCCACCACCCCCGAGCCCTCCCCAGAGAGGCCAAAGAGTGAATGTGTGGGCCATCAGCCACAGACGGACGCGGCCTGGCCGCAAGGGCAGCCACAGCCACTGGGTGTCGCAGGTGGCGGATCCGGAAGGCGAAGACTGTGATGCATAGTCCATGCAGGCCGGGTCTCCATTTGGGGCACCACGCAGGTGGACGGCGTCCCGCCACACATCATACCCTGAGACAGCCCACTCGTGCAACTGGACCCACACATACACTCCTTGCCCTCTCTGGTGCGAGCTTGGGGCTGCCTGTGCAAGCGCTAGCCTCGCAGGTGAGCATGCATATTGGGGGAGCGAGGGGAGGACATGAGGGCTGGGGCGAAGATGACTGTATCACTGTCAGTTAGTACAAGGGATGACCCAGATGTGGAAAGGAAGAGACGTGTCCCGTGTGTACTGCAACTAGTCGCCAATCCAACTACCCCCATGTCCGGAATGTAAGCCCGCACCTAGGCCCGCCCATCCGCCACATCGAACATACCACCAGCACGACAACCTTCCCATTCGAAACACTGACTGGGGGTGGCGACCAGTGTACAATCATGTGTAGCCTACCCACGCGTACATGTGGGCCCTCCATGATCCATGTCACCTGCGGCAAAGTCATGACATGCGCAATGAGGGAAGTGAGGAGAGCTGTCCGCCCCACGCGCAGAAGGTGCATCAGCTCCACAGACCCAGCAGCGAGTCCAGCAGGGGTCACATGTGCAGGGGCAGCTGTGCCTGGTGTGAAGGCACATGCATATAGACAGCACATCGACCAATGTGTAGTCTGCCCACATCTACAGTCCATCATCATGCGGACATAGGAATTGAACACAGGGCAACACATCTTAGTTGGTGCACCCACCGTGACCAACAATGCGCAATCATCGACGTACCCGCCCTGTGCATGGCCCCCACCCAACGGAGGCACATCCAGTGCCACCATCCCACACACACAAGCCTTCCACGGAACATGCTGTGTCCAATGGTCAGTAC